>JANVCF010195162.1:0-32545 GCA_025388745.1 Hydrozoanthus gracilis
ACAGTGAACTCGACAATGCCGGATGCCTCTCAGCAGCATCAATCGAAACAGCAGTTCAGGAGAGTTACGCTGAAAACACGAGAGGTATTTTAAAATAAAACTTTCTTTTTTCACATCACATATGAATTGAGCGCGCCCTGAGGAATAGGGGTAAGAAAATTTTGTTCAAATCTTTTGTGGTTCATGACGTCACTTGGTGTGTCGGCAAATAAGTTGAAGGCAAACTTGAGGCAGATGATATATCTTGAGGTTTCCTTCAAGATAGTTGTTATCATGGCAACAAACTGAGTTCAAGGCTCAAAATGAAAATTTCTGAATTGGGATTTTTTAGTAAACCAGAAGTTGTGCAACAGCATATCACATAACCATAATTTTTGGAGTTTTTTGTCTGCAAAAGAAAAAAACAAAGATCTGGTTTGATTGCCTTGTGAAGGATTAGTTGGAAAAGCAAAAAAATCGCGTTTAAGAAATGGGGTTCTGGAACCGAGTTTGTGGCCATGACGAAGAAAATTTGCTATTATGGTGAAGAAAACACGAAGATACATCATCAGTCCAAGTTTGGCTAAAGTTCATTGTAAGGTTATTGATTGCCGGAAGATTCATAAAAATGGAAAACTTACCTATACCTTAAGTGGCGTCATCACTTTTAAAACACTAAATGTTAATATCTTGAGAATCATAAAAGGTTTAACGACATTTTTTCACCGCTGTTCCGCGTTTAGCAAGGTCTATCCACTGAGGTAACAAAATTTTGCACGACATAGGCGCTTTAATCAGTGCTAAGATTATTCATATTACTGGTCCAGTTGTTTAAGACATGCTCAATGAAACGATTAACTTATAAGTTGCTTTTCGAAATAATAAGTAAGCTCTAAACAACCCCCAAATAAATATGTGGTCGTACACTAGTACAAATACTGTTGGAGCCTCGCAAGATGATTGAAATAGTTCCAGATTATTTCGGTGCCATATCAAGGCGCTCACAGGAGCATAAAAGATGTCCTACAACATTTAGATGCCATAACAGGGAGCTCGCAGGAGCATAAAAGAAATTCTAGAGTATGGAATTGCTATAACAGGAAGCTCAAAGGAGTAAAAATATTTTAAAAGTCGTATATTTTGCTGCCAATTCAAGCTCACAGGAGTATAAATTCAAAAAATCATTTATCTAGGTACCATATCAGGGAGCTCACAGGAACATAAACAAAAAGGTTCTCTATATATCTAGCGGACTAGGGAGCTCGCAAGAGCATAAAAAAGAAATCCTAGTATATTTAGTGCCATATGTGACATGCAGCAGCTCGTAGAGTTCAAGAAATATATTTCCGCGTCAGGTTTGCAGGTTTTGTTTGAGAAAGTGAAACGACTGTAGCGGTCGCGTACTGTAACCTCCTAACCTTAGACAAACATGCATTTTATAGCGCGCGAAATTCTCAAGCAAACTCTTTAAAGTTTAAAACTCTTTCCCATTCGTAGTATACATTTCCGAGGTTGTTGAAGGTGAAATTTGCTTTAGCGCAAACTTTATACTGGACTATCGGCAACTTTCCATACATGTGTCAAAAGCTTTCAAAAAATTGGTAGAGAAAAAAGAAGGATCTTTGTTTCAGTCACAAGGTAGACTCAACACGAACACAAGGTTTCAAACAAGTTTACTCCGGCCCTCTCATCCCTGTCATCTTACATTTTTTTCAAAAACCGTTTGAGTCGAGTTTGTTTCAGGCATCGAAAAACAATTACCTTGCCTGGATACATTTAAAGATGATACCTGTGTTCAATTTCGGTGCGTTTGAATTTTTCAACCGCAGAGGAATCTAGTCAATTATTTCTCAGCACAATCTTGCCGCTTCATAAGTAAATGTTTTAAACATATCTATTTTCTTTTTTGATGCGTTTTGGTCCTAGCAAGACTCGTCGTTCACAATACTGTTGTTTATTATTTTATTAGCTATATTATGTGTTTGAGTTTGCTTCCTAAAAATATTGGTGAAACTAGCTTTATTGTACAAATTTGTGCAAATATTTTAATGCACTACGGATAGACCAAGTAATTACTTCAACAACGATTCTTTACCTAATTTTAAATAGTACTAATAAATATTTTTATGTTAAATTGCGTTTGGTAGAGAGTTCGAATGACTGTATGAGTGATACAGTGAATGAGTAATACAGTGAGTTTTTTGTAGCAGCTCACACCAGAGCAAACAAGACTTAAGTTAATATCAGTTGCTTTTACTGCTGCAGTTCTGTCTAGGTAGCTTTGCGGGGACAATGTAACGTTTGATCATTGATCGTTTTTGATGCACGTAGCTTTTAGAGTTGTACTTAAGCAAAATGAATTCTATAGCCAAAGTGCATGAGAACCTACGGCCCTATTTTAAAGCTGTGCTTAAAGAGTTTGCAAAGAAAAAGCACAAAGTTTCTCTTTGAGACTGCTTTAGTCAATAGTTACGAAGAGATTTGTGCGCATTGAAATAGAAGTTCATTTCTGAAACTTGTACCCACACGTCGCACAGAAGTTATCAGAAACATTAGCTCGACGGCCACACTTCGTACAGAAATTAAACGGGTGAGCTTCGTCTTTCGGCGAGTCCGGTGAACTATTAGGTTGTGTTGCTAGCACAGCCTCCATTGAGAAAGGGTATCCACTTAGCTGAGCCTTGGGTTTGAGTAGCGGAGGTGGGTAGCGAGGAGTGCTTGAGGATTTGTGCAGAAACGTTGGATATGGTTCCGGCTTCCTAAAGAACGATGGTGCGCTATGAATGGCGGGATGGATGTCACGTGGAATGGGTGGCATGTGCATAGGCATGTTAGCTATTAGTGAAACCGGTGTTGGTACTTGAATTTGTGGTTTTTTCATTTCATTTCGGTTTTCTAGAAGACACTCGATTGCTTGTACAACGTTTCCCCCACATCCCTGGAGAACAAGCTCCAAAACATTTCGGCAGTGATTAGGGAAAGCGCGAACAAGCAATCCCATTGGGTCGGGATGAATCTTTTTCTGATGTTGTCCAGGACTGTCGGACGATCCAAGTGACATTTTAGACAAGAGTCGAGGGGTGTCGCGTTTGTTTTCGTCACCAGAAGGCATTTCTCCATTCTGCTTCGGGCTTGGAGAGTGACCCGGTTTGGAGTTAGGCTTTGATGCTGATTCAGTTTCACCGTCTTCTGCCGCATCTTCCACGTCCGATTTACCTGGCTCTTCTTTGATTTTGACCCCATCTGGCAAAGCTGGCGGTGAATGCGCTCCGCCTGACTGCTGTCCGTTGTGATTGTTGTTGTCCTCCATTTTGTCCAGGTCTTCGTCCGAAGACGAGGCTTGTTCGTAGTGATCGTCCATATCCTCCTCATCTGTAACAAGAGAAAGCACCTTGAGTTTTACTTAGCTTTGGTTAAACCACAATTGAATTGGTAAAACATTTTTAAGAAACTATGTCTCTGTTCCAAGAGAAACTACCTCTTTGTAGTGTGTGCTAGAAAAAGCATCAAAACAGATTGCAAAAAGGTAAAAATATGTATAGCATCTATTTTATTTTCCAGTATACTCGCCCGAAAAAAAAAGGATTTAATGACCCGACCGGGATTTGAACCCACGGCTCCTGGTTACTAGTCAGGCGTGACAACCACTACACTACCGCAACTGTATACATTTGTTTAGATTAGAAACACGATGAGGAAAATCCATTGGTGGTGTATATAATCTATTTATCTACGCATTAGCCAATCAGAACGGTAGAAGATTACTTGCTAGTATCAACCTATGTACCAAAGGTCACTTCCTTAAAAGATCGAGGTGTGGCAAGAAACAGAGTGATCCTGGATACGAGATTGTATTTAGGTGGGGCAACATTTAACATAATTACAAGTGACTTCAATTCTATTGATAGAAGGAAAGAGGCTGGTTGATCAATAAAACGGAAGTTAGAAGGTCCGAGTTAAATTTTAACTCTTTCAGTCCAGTTGTATTGATAAACTGTCCGAGCTAGAGACCATACTTTTCATTGAACAATTTTGGGAGAATTATTAATTTTCAACGGCTTCAGTTCTTCGCTCTGTTTTATCAATACTTAGTTTATCAGTGCCAAACGTTTTTTACTATGTCAGTTTTATATATAAAGGAGAAGCTAGATGTTGAACTCTGACTGAGGCTGTTTTTTCCTAATCACATACACATTGTTTTACTCCTTTATATTGAGTGTATATTTGTGTAGTTTTTTATGTTATTCGTCAACTGGTGGCAGAACTCGTACCTTCCTCCTCATCTCGTGACAGGGCAGTAATACGACTCAGAACCATTGAGGGACGGTCAAATGTTTCCTCTTTACTGTAGACTTTCGTCTGTGAAGAGTTTAAATCTGGACTGGTTTCCAACTTTATCTGCATCTCGTTGTTCTTTCGTTGCTGCCTCAGTAGAGCAACTCGAGCGGCGGTGATTCGTTGTCGCTCGGCAATGAGCAAGCACTTCGAACAGGTGCAATCTCGGTAGCGACAATAGTGTTTATGTCCCTTGAGCCAAGACAAAGACCCGTGGTTTCGGCAGCGGGCACACTTGGGAATACGGTGGTATAATGCACTGCCAGGAGAGATCCCTTGAGGTATCATGTCACTCATTCTGAAACAAAGTTGATAACTCATCATGAGTCAAGAATTAACAAAGAAGAAATAAACGGTTTCCGTGATTATTAACCTGATGTAAACATACAGGAGGTTGGGGGAACACGAGATCGCCGTAACAAAACACGACGCAAATTAAGCGGAGTATCCTTTACTCTCGGTAAAGTTTCGTGTTTCATTTTCAGTAAAAATCAAGATATTGTTCTAGTTTTGACACTCGTTGCAGTTCGTTTCAAATTTGTTTACATAACATGCATCCGCCAATATCTAACAACCGCAAACGCTTTCATTCCTAGAAACGCCACTTATGAATTTGTAAGACACTCCAAACTTATTTCTATATTTTTGTTATAAACAAGACGGGAGAGTTTTGTAGAGTTTAAGTAATTTCTTTTCAACTTATTTCTATTGGTACCGTAGTATTGGTTATTGAAAATACAGTGGAACAGAAGAAAGCCTTATCGGCACGTACATTCTTATACTGTTGAATCATTAATTCAGTCACTCGTTGGTTACAGTCCGTTAACCTTACAAATAGAATAACTAAGTTTAGCAAGCAAAATGCCAAAGACTTTAAGCTGTTTGCCAAAAGCCAGTATGTGAGTGTTTTCCTTTAAACCAGCCTCCGCTGGTGCCTACGAATCGATGTACGTTCATACTCCAATGCCGGTACGGGAGCTTCCTGTTTAAAACAGAGCCACTATTGAAAATAGGTGCGCTATATATAGGAAATGCACGAACTGTACTGAACAGTTACAGAAGAACGAATATCATCCACGAAAAAAGAGAGGGTGGATTCAACAACACATTAATTGAAAGGCTATTCAGTTACAATGTTTTCTCGCATAGTCAGAAACTTTCATTCGCAAGGAACGTTTTTAAAATCCACAATAGAAAGTGCCAAGTTACATCTTTTTCTACTTACTGAGATAAATTCGACTGCTCCTTATGCTTTCAATCATCAGTTAGTTTCACCAATACCAACAAAATACGAAGCAATTAAACTATATCTAAGTTAAATTTGTTCCATGCCAAAGCCCACTAAAGTTTTTTGTCAAGAAAAAGTTTACTGTTTAATAATTTGCCGCCTCGGTTTTTTGAAATTAGTTATTAGTTTTTGTTGGCAAACTTGAAAGGTTTAGCGCTTCAAAATGTTTTTTCTATTCATAGCTTGTTACTTCGGTTTTAACATTTACAGTTAGATAAGTCGCGGGTATCACCCGAAAAAAACTTCACTTACTTTTTTTCAGGAGAGTGTGTGTGAAAGATAACGTCCATGTTAAAACAGTTAGACATGAAACTTGCGGCTGGCTTGCCCTTACTTTCTGAACTCCGAACGCTTAGAAAGGGAGTTGCCAAATGAGCGCAATAAACAAATCGTTGTGAGTTACGCTTATTCAGTCACCCTGTTATGAACAATCACCGGAGGAAGTTTCTTTGCGCCTTTCTTAACGATACAGTATATTTTCCGGTATAACGATCTTCAGTTTTGAGGCCTCAATTAGCTTCGGCTGCCTCTATCGTTGTATTTGCTCACTCTGAATATAGCTTGCCCTATCGGCACTAATTGTCACTTACATAAATGATCGAGATTTGAAGTAAAGCACTCGGACCGCTCAGGATTGTAACATAATATTGGAAAACAGCTCTGAGTTGATATTTTAGTTTTTAAAATTAAATATATTTTGCTTGTCTTTAGTGAACAATCTCTAGGTTTTTTCAATACACGTAATGATGTATTATATCTTTGGGAAGGAGTGCAGCTGGCTCGGGCCTTAAGTATCAAAATTTTCTCAACCATTTAACACCTTAGGAACACAAACAGGCACAATTATTAACTTCACTAAATATCTCGTCTGTTTTAAAAAATAGAAAAGAGAGAGGTTTTTTTAAGAAAGCGTAGAAAACTCTAGTGCAACACTTAATAGTGTGATGTCATTCAGAGCTAGCAGATTTGACGTCAAATCCTCTCCGGAATATTCTTAAACTTTGTGCTTTGCTGACCTTCGTATCAATACCACACAAGCCTTGTTACTCCTCAATGTTTTTGTTTTCAGTAAGATTTCTTTGTCACATCCGAAGCTATCAATGGTGGCTTAAGGCCACAGCCATTGTTTGTTTAGCTACGCTGAAGAAATTCATTGTTTGTCTACCAGCTTTTTCCAGTTCTGTTCGTTTACAGTTCAACCCTACAGTTATACATCAATGCATGCTAAGTTTAAGTTGAGAATTCGGAACAAATATACAATCTAAGATGGAGAATACGGAACAAATATGTTTGTCTTCAGCTATTTTCCCGTTCTTTTCGTTTACAGATCAAGCCAAAAGTTCTACATCTATGCAAGCTAAGTTTAACTTTAGAGTTCGGAACGAACACATAGTTTTTGAGTTTAGGAGGATTGATAACACAACTCGACAAACAGAAAGAAAAATTAAGTATGGAATGAAATTCGAGTTTCGAGTCGATTTCTTGAAGTATTTAACTGTTTTTGAATGCTCAACTCTGACCGGTCGCCAGGCTGCCATCTTCTCACTATATTGATAGCATATTTAAGAAAGATGAACCTCGGGTATTGAATTAACTTAATTGACTTTGTTCCATTTTTCTTTATGCTTTTCATTTTCGCTTTGCCTGTAAAATAACGCACCCACAGTTCGATGGCAAACGAATAAAGCGCGTATTACACGAAATCAACGCTAACCATAACACAGATGAGTAGCTTTCATTAAGAACTATGTTACAGATAAGTTGGCCTAGTTGTTCAAAAGCCGACTAACACTAACCCACTAGTGGTTAATTTTTCAACCTAGGACTCTTCCAGTCTTACAGAAACTTGTTTGAGTTGTCGTTTCGGAGTTGACAAGTTTTTTCCGTGGAAAATTTAAATATTATTTTATAAGAACAGAAAACCTTTCATTATAGAGGAAACGATTGCTTGAATTTTGGTTTAACTCAGGGTTAAAGTTAACCAGCCTTTGAACACCCAGCCCAATACCAGCGAACTAACGTTTTTATTCGTACGATGAACAAATTTCAAATTTTTACAAATCAGCTGGCCAGACAGTCAAACTTTGTTTTATGTTTGTTATGAACCCACTAAAACTTGCGAGTTAAATTGTCAGTTCTTTTTTCATCAAGTTTGTACAAGATTTATCTTGAGGCTTTTAAAGCTGAAAGTTTTACTGTTTGAAATTTCTGAACAATTTGTTAAAATAATTTAAACAGAAAGGAAAACAATGAACTGAAAGTTAGCTTGGAAATTTTACAGATTTCTTCCAGGTTTGTTCTAATGTCTCGCTCAACCCGCAGGAAGGAATCTAAAATAAATATGAAGACAAATTTACCGTTATTACCTCTCGAAGCTGTATGATTCCAAATGCATTGTGTTAATTCCCGAGACGTTATGTTATATGTTTTGATTTGACAAAACAATCAACAAAATGGTTGACTGAAAAATAACTTTGGCAACAGATGATATCAGTACTTCAGACTTCGTGTTGTGTTAGCACCGTGCGTTCTCTCGCCGAGTTGTGATGTACTGCCACATAACATTATTTATTCTACAAGTTGTTTACTTGAGCTGTGAAGGCGAAAAGTAGTAAAAGTGGTCAAATTCTAACCACAAAAACCAAGTAAATATTGTTTCAATGTTCCGGTTTAGTTTTAATCAGTCTAAGCAGTATGTTGAATGTCAGTCAATACCGCTCTGTTAACGGACGAATTTGTTTGTTCATGTCCTAAATCTCCCTTTCTTTAGTTACATTTTATTTGAACATAGAATGAACTTCTGAAGATGTGTGCACAAGTTGACAGAAATATTAATTTCATTCTTAAAACAAAACTACAGCATCCGCCTTCTAGAATTCAAATTGGGCAGCGTTAGTCAGCAAGTACAACAACTACAACAATATTGCACTGTTTTTTTTCCCTTTAGCGAAGTTAAAATTGTCGAATCTTTTTGTGGCCTCTACACTTGGGGGCAGCACGGGCAACCTCAAGAAACAATAAAACATGCCGTCGTTAAACAATTTCCGCTTCTACAAATGACTCGCGTAGATTCACATCACCCGAAGCTACTAAGTACTCAAGCATGTTTGAAACAGGAAAAAATGTTAATTCCCTATGACATGTCTGCTACTCAGCCACTGAATAAATATTTTTCTTTTTCTTTAGTTTCTTGGACGGAAGTCCACCAGAACAGGCTCGAGATAAATAGTTTTTAGCAGAAGGAAATTGAGAGGACAAAGCAAAATGTTTAGTAAGAGTTTCATCTCGGCTGCTGTCGACTGAATTGGTACTCGACTAATTTTTCAGTTTAAAATGATTTGTAGCCCAATTGAAGCCTTTTTGTCGAAGTGGCAATGTTTTCGCTTACAGTCATTATTTTTAATAGTGAATGCTGTAATGCTTTAAAACCAACAGCAGATTTTACAAGACGTTTGCTAAACTGTAACCGTCAGGGTTTGTCTTTGAAACTAACCAGGCCTCTCTAATGATCGTTTCATAAACGAAGAACTAAATCCACTAAGGGCTATAAAATTGTTCATTCTTTTTCTATGAATAATTAGCACTGATATTGAACCAAGGCCGAAACAGCTGTCCGCTAGAAAACTTACACCTGATGAAAAAAAGTAAATTCGAATTCTAGTCTTTTTGTCTTTTCCAGCGCAGAACGCGACGCTTAATTCTCATTCACAGTTGTGTCAAAATAAAGCTTTGCATGTCGCTACAAGACAGTTTTGATAAGTGTTCAGGATTGGCATTGTCCTCGAGTTGTTAATTTTGTCTTAACACAACGGCCGCAACTGCCCTGCTGTTATTGAGAGTGTCACTTCTACAGAGGAAAAGTTCTTTAGGTAACTGAAAAGGATTAGTACAAACGTGCAATTCTGCATGCACGAAAATGTCTCATTGTCTGTTATGACCGGTATGTACTCTTGAACGCTAAGTCATCCGCAGATAAACTGTAAATCTTTCAGTTTTTGAAAGCGCTCGTTCTCTCTTACGTTGTCGGGGACACATTTTTTGCTTAGTCAACCAAAGCATCACTGGGGTAACTATTTTTGACTTTTTGTTCTTGTCATGTACCAAAATTAGCATGATGTGGCTCTTTGTACAAAACAACTTTCGTCACGTTTATCGCGTCCGCACACTATCGGTTTTTATCAATCATAGCCATATTTATCATCTTACTTTTGTAAACGCCTCTCCTGATAGTGATAGAAACTCATTATTAACGGATAAATTGAAAGAGGGTGTTTTCAATGTAGGAATCCGACTCCAAGACACAGAAATTGTGCAATCGCATTAGTGCAAAGATCATATACTCTATATTAATATCAGAACATATGTGAGTTTCATTCAAATAACTCACGCAATATTGTTGTTTGATAATTTGTAAGATCCGATCCACGTGCAGGGGTAGAATATATTAAAAGAACGGAATACAAGCGATTACGTTAAACAAGTTTTATGTTAATCACCACCGCTACAACTACTTTCCACATATTTTTTAATTCCGCGTTTGTTTATATTGTCAGCGCGTCATTCAATGTTTAAACTGGAATGTAACTTGCGTAAATCAAGAAAATTAAGAAAAATCGATCGAGAAAGTTTCCACAAAACAATAATACTTAACCGGACGCCCTATCTGGATGGAGTGAACAGACGATTAAACTAAAACTTTGAGTTTTAGAAAAAAAATAACCAACTAAACCGTTATAGTCCAATATCGAACAAATAAAAGGTAACCGGCATTCATCAGAAGCCAACAGGATTAATATTTTCGTTTAAACACTGTTGTCGAAACTTCCCCACTACCTTTCTGAATTCAAGCAAGTTCACGCTTTATCCAGAGTAAGATTTGTTAACTTAAGTTAGTTCCGTAAACGTTAGCAAGCTCGGAAATTCTTGATTATACTCAGTTTTCCTTTTGATTCTTGGAAACCCGCATGAAAGAGAATTTAGAATAATCAGGTGGGCAAGCGCTATTAACATTGAAAAGTCCTTACCTTCCTAGACTCTTTCTTGGTTTACTTTACGCGGTTGTTTTTTTTTTTTTTTTTTTTTTTTTTGCGAAATTCAAGTCTAATTTCCTCTTTTTCTGTCAAACAAGATACATCAAACTTGGTTTAGAAACAGAGTGGACAAAGAATGCAAATGAGTTTTATCTTAGACGAGTTCTATCTCTTATGCTCAAACAAACTAGGAAGAGATTTATTAGGCGGTGATCTTGTTTGATCACCATTCTCGCTCACACAATTAAAAATGATTTGATGATTGTTTCAGTAACCAAGAAACTTCTCCTTTTTTATAATAACATTTTATTGCCTGGTAATGATGATAACTAAAAAGTGTAACAGCTCACAACAAAGGACCGACAAGAAAATAAGCTGTTCCATTTTAGAAAGCCTTTGGTTAGTGACAATGAAAAATTCAGCGTAAACTGTTCGGTTAACGATTTTACTCAGCTCAACAACAACAATAACCAACTTATTCTTCGAATAAAGGATTTCTCAACAACTTTTCGAAATTCGTTTACAAATGTTTACATTTCGGAGCAGTTTAGCCGATTTTAATTTATATGTAAAACACACCACCTACCAATATGTTTAATTACTTGTGCTTTTGTTACTTACACTATACTCTTGTGTAAGCGTTACGAACTAGAATTTGGCTTTTATACTAAGTGTGCTTCGGTTTGCCGTAAAATTGCAAAAGATCGTATCACAAAGAGAGCATAGATGTCAAAAACTTTTGGGCCTATTTATGTTTGCGCTTAATGGGTTATAGTTATTGTCAATGCCCATTGGGCAATTTGGAGTTGCATTAGAAAATGACATCCACTTGAAAAAGAGGCATTAGACACCATCAGTCTCGTGGCGTTAGTAACTGAAAGACACGCAAACTACAGTATCCCTTCTAAAGCGTTCCAAAAAGGACAAAACTGTTTCAAATTGATCCTATCTTGGCGTGCTAAAGGCTGAAGAAATCTCGCTGGAATTCCTCTGGTAACAAGATGACGTGTCTCATACATTTCTCGTTGGCATGTTCGAAAGATATCTGCATTGAGATCACGGAACCGTCCAACATGAATCATGATTTATTTTGCAAATGTTTTCAAAGCTCAATTAATCTTAATCCTTTTGCACACGTTTCACAGTCAATAAAAACCCGCTTGCTGTTATTAAGGCATTAGACAGAACAACAAACTCAGTAATGGCGAATCTTTTTTATTACTATTATCGCCCCAAATCTGTTATTGTCAGTTTAATACACTGATGTTGAGACCTGCAGACAAAACGTGAGGACTGAAACGATGTCAGTATATATACCGACAGCAGGCAGCGGGCGGATATCGTATAACCGTTGTTGATGCAAAGCAATATATGTCAAAGTACAGTACAAAAACTCCGGAAGTACTTGAGGTAATCCTTACATAAGGAGTAACTCGTCTGTGGTCAACAAGAAAATAGCTTTCTTTCCGTGTCTTTTACCACATCATAATTCAAGCACGTTCCTCATTCAGTCACTAATAAAACGAAGAACAAAATAATAGTGCGCGGTTAACAATTCGCATTATTCACACTACAAAGAGACTTCAATTTATGGAGGTTTTTTCATACTATCAGTTTCAGAAGTGATTACTTTTAACGTAACTTTATACTGAAACCAGTAGACAGGGTTAAACTGATAACAAAATGCCGTTTCTTCTGGTCACGAACAAGTTTACTGGCTATCTAATGGAAAACGTTGGTAAATTCAGTTGCACGCGATCGTGGCTATTGTCCCTATGGATCTGAGCTAATTTTTTCACTCGTGTCGCGTTTTGGTTACAAAAACAACGACGAAGTTTGACGCTGATAACTTCGAAGTGTAGTCGAAAAGGAATGATATCGACTCAATTACATTTTCTCAAAATAATCACTGTGTCAGACTCGTTTGCCTGAGTAGAAACATCTGATTTTAGAAGTAGAGAACATGGTAAAGAATGTACTTGTCTACATGTTTTTGCTTTTAGTTGGTACATTTCCTTTAGTTATACCGTGCGGAATACCAGTCCTAACTACTGAAAGTTTCTTCAGGTGCACGAATTGTTACATGTAATCGAAATAAAGCAAGAGCACCGAGTCACGGAATAAACATGCATAGCTTACCTTTTCTCCTGATGGCCGAGCCTCTCTCCCTTGACGAGCACAAATAAAGTAAAAGCTAACTATCGCAAAGAACTCGCTTTAAAAGCTACAACCAATACCTCCTGACGCGCACAAGAAACGACGAATCGCGGGTTTGGCAAATCACCTAAGGTTGCTATAATAAAACGCTACAGACAAAACAAGCTGTCAATTACATTGTCTTAAAGATTTCATTGTTTAAGTCGGAGGCGTTGTCACCTGAGCCGAGCCAAATGATTCGTAGACTTGTACAATTAGAAGAGGACCCTGTCGGGCAAGCCCACGAGTGCTCGTTTATCTAAACAAAATGAATATACATATAAGCATATATATGTATATGTTGTATACAATAATTTGTTCCTCCCAAGATTTCGTAGTCAAACAAATTGGAGTTAACTCCCATCATAAAACTCCACAAAATTTCGCATTCTCTCTTATTCTCCCTCGAATTTTTTTTCAAATTTCCTTAGATTACCAGAAGCACATTGTTTGGGTAAAAAGTTAGAAGAACAAATCTGGATAGAAGTGTTGAAAGCTGATATTCATGCTAGTATGACTTACGAAAGTAGCTTTTCTTATTATTTTTTCAACGTTCAATATATAAAGCTATCAAAATGTTGATGTGTGAAAATCACTAGGTTCCATATTGGAATACAGCTGACCAATGAGAGAATGTGGCTTAGTCAATACTAATTATTGCGTAAGTTAAAGCAAATGCAATATGATCCAATATTTAGTCAAGTCAGCCAGCCTGCATCCGTTTTGTTACTTGTTCTTCAAGATTTTACGTCCTACTTTTTATAACTATCATAACAGCATTTGTTGAAACACTTAATACCCACAATTTTGACATTTCTCCCTTTTAGACGAAGTTTGACGTTAATGATTAGCAGAAAATTCTTTGTTCCAAGTTAAACAGAAATGATTAGCAAAAATTGAAGTAAACTTGCAGTTTAAAGTAATTACTGCCCGCCGAGGTGTACTAAGACCGTTTTATTTCGAGCTTAACTTAACAGCGGGAAACTATGAGCAGTTTTTCAGTAACAAAGTAGGCTCGGAGAGTTCAAAGTAAAACAGCCGATTTTATATTGATATTTTCTTGGTAAAAAGTATATATGTATATAAATATATATAACAAAGAAAGTCTCCTGAAAAGATTTAAGGTCCTGTTTGAAAATCGACCAAGTAACTGAAAGATAACTATCGCGTTTAGTTCAACACAGGTATACCACACATTAGTACAAAAAGTTGCTTTTACAAGAAAATAATACTTTTTAAGGGTGAACAGGTGATAAGGACAGTATGGCGGCAATTTAAAATGCAAACAAGGCCGATGTTTACAAATCGCTAACAGTATGATGCACTTAATGTTAGTTAGCCCTCTCAGGGAAAGACAGGTAGAGAGCTTGTCATACGGTGTCCTATTGCTCCCAGCTAACGTTAAATAGGCGCATAAGCACCTGTGCTTAGTTTTCAAGTTTCATTCAGAGATGTCGGTAATAATGTGACAAAACATTGGTGAGTCACTTTCAGTCCGACACTTTCAAATTTGCGATAAACAGTTTTGTCAAGCAGACCTCTCGTCATATCAAAATCAGTAAAAGGAGTTATCTGTAACGAAGGCAAGAAATTAGTTTCGAATCTCAAGTTGTAACATTTGTGTTCGTGTGGTTTTCCTTCGCATTATAAATATACTTTTGTCAAAATTGCTGTAAGCAGTTTGTTATTGCTCCTTTGCCTCTTGTCAGCCGAAAAAAAAACATGAAACATGTTTGAAGTAAGTTTAGCGCATTTTGACTTGTTGTAAAGGTAATTAGTGTTTAGAAAGTTTGTTGAAGTTTCCCGTTTGACCAATTTGAAACCATTGGTTAAACAAAGTCAGATTTGGATTTCCTTCTGTAACAACAATATTTACAGACGCAGAGGGTGGTGATGCCAAAGGTTGAAGTCTTGTCCGATAACAGGAAAATAAATATTAGCTCTAAATTGCGAGAGACGGTGTTCGTTTGCATAATTGACGCCAGCGGTAATGAAGAGACAAAAGAACGCGCTTTGAAGTGATACAAAGTGGAACCCAAGTACGTTATTTCTCTATAGATTTTTAACTGGGTCAAACCTGTACGTGTTTAAAGCATTAAAGTGAACTTTTCTATCGTTCAAGGCTTTTAAACCGTGCTGTGTCGACACTTAATGGATCAATCTCAGCCGAGAACACATGCCGTTTAGCAGACTACAGAAAATAAACCGTTTCGGATCCAGTGAAAAATAGCCAAAACATAGTTTGCTTTCAAGCAGAAGTCACGGTTGTCGTGTATGAAACGTGCAACTTCGAACAAAACTGAATACATTTGCAGAAATTAAGCTAGTAGCCATTGTAAATGAAATAAAGACAGGCTTAATATTGATAAAACTTCCAGCAACTGTTTTGTGTACTTAGTTCAATGTGCATTTGCCTCAATGTGTACTATAGGTACATAAACTGTATTTCAAGCACTTTTTTTCTCATGGTTTTTATTTGTTTTTAGTTGCAAAAGAAAAAAAATTGCTAAGTTAGTGAATAACACACCAATACCCTAACATCGGCTTCACGGTTCTTTCCGCCAGTATTTAATTTGAGTGTTTCACCTGGTCTTTTGATGAACATGCATAATATCTGATTCATCATATGAAGTCAACTCTACCTTGGCTCAAAATCTTACTATAGATCAAAACTAATAAACGGTACTGCTGTAGTAATCAGATACTCGAAAAACAACGACAATGCTTTCAAAGCAACATATTTATTTACTCTTCCTGCACAACATAATCGGAGAAACATGCATCGTTCAGGTTAAAAACGATTGTGTGCCCTGAGAATAAGCTTTTCGAGAGGTCCCACCTCAAACACGCCCGAAAATGCTTAGTTTTAAGACGAAAGTAAACAAACTGTTTATTTCCCGACGACGAAAATGAGAGTGTGACTTTGGAGGTTTTTATTGTAAATAAATTTTTACCGTTTTTAGTACATAAAACTATTAAGTGAACAAAAATTTCGCAAAAGAAAATTAAAGGTATAGATTTCATTTATATTTGCTTGAGTCCTAGAAGCTATGGCAATAGGCTGAATAAACTCAAGTTTGTGGCAGTTTTGGGAAGGAAATTATTGTAAGTCAGTTTTTTCCTTGCATTGTTTCTACATCAGAAAATCTTCTGAAAGTCGTATCAAAAGGATTTTCGTTTAATGTGAAAAACCGCTTTGGATTGAAGAATTTGCTCATGGTTTTCGTTTTGTTTAATTAGTTTAGGCGTTAGAGAAGGGATTAACACTGAACAAGCTAGTATCTGTAGGTCTTACACTTCCTTGGCCTCTTGCAACCAAAACTATATTCCAATTCTGGTTTAACTGAGTTATTTACAGTTAAACTTGTCGAACTCGATGCTGGATTGATAAAGTATCTACTGTAATCGCAAGAAACTATTCTGTTTACTCTCATTTTTTTCAATTTGGTCAGTCCTCTCGTAACTACCGTAAAAATTGTTTGTTAAAGTCTTAATTTATTCATGCTTTTCTTGCATTGTTTCATTGCAGACTCTCGCCTCTGTAGTTTACATTATTAGGCCGTTTGGCAGTTAAAAAAGAACAATTGAGAGAAGACGTGTGCTTTTATTCAAACTTTTAGCCTTTAACCCTGAAGTGTTATTGATAACAAACTGCCCGATCGTGCTTAGTTGTGATCAAGAAAACATTTCGATAAATGGTGTGAGTTAAATCTGCTTTGTGCGTGCCTCTTCCTACACACTCTTCATCCCAACTCAAAATTTAATTTAACTTTTCAAAAATTGATGCAAGAAATTTAAAGTTGTTCGCTTTTTGTATTTATTTGTGGATGTTTGGCCAGACTGCCGGCTTCAGGCGCGTTAGACGGAATTGTAGTTGATGGCAAACAGCGGGGATTATGTACTGACAATTTATGACGGAAAACAAAATATGCAACTAGTCACAAGGAGATACAAAGGGAGAACTGTTGTAGCACAAGGGGGGAAACTGACGAAGAACAAGCTGAAAGTTTTATGCAACCTATTCGAAAGTAACGAAAGTTTTTTTTTTCATGCGAGGGCAAAATTCCATGCAGGCATTGAAATTTCAAAACTATAAACTTAATAATGAGGCAGTGATTGTCTTGAAGCTTTTGTTTTCTAAGCTAATAATGGTTTCTCTTCACACGTTTAGCTTTCACAGAGGGGGTTTCAACTCGAACCTAAAACAGTTTGTTCACTTTCGAAAGCAATTCTTTTGTCAAATAACTTTCTAATTAGCAAAAGCAAGTGTTCGGCGGGACTAAAAATTAGAGGAAAGCATAATGTATTTTAATAAAATGAAAAAGACTTCCGCGAAATAGTTGATTATCACGAAAAACGGTTCTTATTTGTCTTTTAGTCGCATCAAACGCTGCTTGATTCAGTATGGATCTCTTCAAATTAAAAGCGCGAGCCATCACTGAGTTATAAGAAAAACAAAATATTGTGTTTCAAGTTTTTCATATTTTACTTTATAGCTTTTGTTCGTGACATTTTATGAACAGAGTTTTTTTGTCTTTTTTTTCTGAGAGAAAAGTTATTAAACCTTATTACAAGCAATAACAGTTGAAATCTTTTATAATATCATAAACTTCTCTCTCTGATGTAAACTTGTCTTCTTGTTTTATTGTAGTGTCACCCAGCAAGTTAGCAAGTATTTTCTATAAAACACGCGCACAGTATTTAGAGTCGATCAGGCAATCGTCTTTAGAGTACAAGTAAACAAATAAACAAATAGATTGCCATTTGGACTACACTATGTTAGATGTCTTTTGCCTCGGTTTATTTGAAAACTAAGGATTAATTTTTTTAGAGCATGCAGTTACTACCGAAGATCCGTAGGTGCACGGCTGGCCTGAAGGTGACACAAACTTGCTGTGTACTGAGAAGTCTATATTACCCTTTTTCAGGGAATTTAGAATCTTCAAAAATTATTTCTGAATCTACCTAAAAATACGAACAAAATTAACGGTCACCATTTATAGCTTTTTAACAACATATTCAAGAGTTATGTCAATCTTCATTCATTCGGGTTCGTACAGAGCGCTCGCGTGCATACGTGGCCGATAGAGAAGTCTTCTGCCATTATTTCTGACAAATTTCTAATCCTTCAAGGCAGGCGATATTTTATTATGAATTGAGAAAAAATGGCTTTTAATTCCTCTTCAGCTGGAGACCATGCTCAGGTGCAATGAAGCTATTTTTCGAAATCCACAAAGCCTGGTTCGAGTAATTAACACAGTTAGTTCACAGATGACCCACAGTTAGTTTAAGTCGGCCAGCTGCAAATGAAAATTCTTATTTGAATAAAAATATCCGGCAATTCAACACTAATAACTGGAAAATGTTAAGCAGGTGCCGAAAGCAGTTTTTATAACTACCGGGTTTTTTGGTCGTGGATCACGTCTCTGAGCCACGCGGCTCTATTAAGAAAATGCTAGCTAACAAAATTAATTTCTCCAGACTTCAGATCTTTGTTGAACAGCTGAGAAACAAATCATAACTTCAAACAAATATCTATTAAAGTTGGAACTTGTGATTTGGTTAGTCTGGTTGGCTATTTGTTTACATAAAGCCGTTTAACGCAACACTATTTGTCAATGTT
Source organism: Hydrozoanthus gracilis (assembly GCA_025388745.1). Taxonomy (NCBI): domain Eukaryota; kingdom Metazoa; phylum Cnidaria; class Anthozoa; order Zoantharia; family Hydrozoanthidae; genus Hydrozoanthus; species Hydrozoanthus gracilis. Next base: position 18,452 of record JANVCF010195162.1, read on the forward strand.
TGTTTAAGCTACAAAATGACGTATGATTTTTCTGAAAAACTTCCAACTACAACAAAACCTAAATAAAGACTAACTGTAGATTTGAATAATAAATGATAGTTTTTTTCTTTGAGTCTTGCAACGGTTGGAGCTACCGAGGCATTTCTCCCGAGCAAAGGCCAACAAAGAGATATTTGTTTTAACTTGAATTAGGGCCCCAAGAAAAGTTCAAAGAATAAAAAAAAGCACTCAAAATTTTTATACAGGCCTTAAAATTTGCTATCGGAGTTAGGTTCCTCGTATTATTCGGGTCTTTTTTTGTGTCATCAGTTGTCGAAAGTGCTAGAGTTAAAGAGTTTGCGAACCAACAAATGAATAGCAGTTGCATTTTGAAGAGAACCGATAGACCTTTAGGCGAAGTGAAAACTACATTCTAAGATTTTACGAGTTTTTATATCTTATTATTTTCAGCAGCTTTAGTAAAGCAACCAAGTTATAAATACTACTCGTACTGGCATTTGTGCTCGAGATACTCGCTCAGTTAGAACAAATAGCATTGTCATTTAGTTTTTGGCTAAAATAGTAACAAAACCTACTGCATGAGGAACCAAATAAAGGCATATTTTTAAAACGGATGTACAAAGAAGCAATATATAGAATAAGCTTATTTTATTGTTCGTATTTGTCTTTCCCGTTGGTAAAAAATAAAGAATATAAGCACTTAAGTTTTAACTGAAAGGTTTTCACAAGGCCGGGAGGGATAGTTTTGACCGGAATAAACACTTCTTTGTTTTATTGCGTGGGTTTTTTTCTCAAATTTACAGAACAGTTAGGTTTTGTTTTCTAGCGGAATGAGAAAAACTATAGTACAATCTTTCATTGGACTTGTTTCTCTCCGTAAAATGTACAAGGATTTGCTGGGGCATAATCAAGAAACCATGAGCAGGTGGTTACTTAAGCCCCTACCCTCCCTCCTCTCCCCCCCTCCCAAACCCGGCTTCCATTCCAAGGTCATCCCTCGAAAAATTAAGTTTAAGGTCAGTTTGGCATTTTTACGTGCGTTAAAGGTCATCGCGAAAAATTAAGTTTAAGGTCTGTTTGGCACTTTTACGTGCGTTAAAACTGACCCATCTAGTGACTGCGCTTTTGCGACGAGGTAGTACACAGTAAAATATGCTTAAAAAGTTTGTTCTTTTCCTACTTCTTCGCTTATACTAAAAAAATATGAATAACTTAATTTCCTCGAATATTGTTTCACAATTTTTTTGTTTTCTAAGTATCCTCATAGTAAACATTTCCGTTCCTTTTCTGAAACATTAGGCGAAATATGAAGTTCAAGTGCAAGGCAACCACTGTAAAAAGTTTGAAAATGTTACCAGATACCAGATTTAAAAAGATAAAGTTTATCGTAAAAGCACCGTCGACTTCCAAGTAAGCTCCGTATAATACTTACTAGTACAACTGGCTTTTACTTCAAATAGCGGATGTTAAAGGAAATGAAATTACGTGTTAAGCCTTAAGGACTTTAAGCGGTTTCAGTAGACGAACATCTAGTTTGTGCTAAAACGGAAGGTAAAAATTCTTTTTGACGAGGTGGGACGTGCGCTTCATTGTGCATGTGATAGCACAGGCGGAACACTTAAGAATTAGCTTGTATTTTCCAAGTCAGATACTCGCAAGGAAAACGGAGACATTCCTTAAGTTTTGAGATCTATTTTTTTAAAACCTTAACTACTTATGAAACTCAGATTATACTAGTGAAATGTATTTTGTTCCTAAATTGAATGATATAAATTGTCAGTGAAGTATTTTTATCAATATTTGACTCTAACTAACGAGAAAAATAACGAAAACTTATTTATCAATTTTGGGACGTTGTTTCTTGAATTGTTTTGTACAGTATAGCGCACTTAGTTAGCTTTATTTGGCTGCCTTTCTTGTTAAAACCATGTTTTTTGTGCAATTAAACCCACATGACCTACGTACACATACATGTAAATGAAGTGACCCTTGTGAGGGAAAATTGTATAAAGCTCGTTATTAGTAGTGGACGTGATGGCGGGTAATTGCAAGCAGATACACAATACCCTCGGCTCGCATCATAGCTTCTGATTATATATACGCAAGATGCCTATTGTTTATTTTTAGTTGTTTTCTTGTTGTGCTATGCCTTTGGGCAATTATGTTAACCAAAACGTCAGAGTTTTCAATTAAAATTCCTGTTACATTGAGCAAGTCAATATATATTTCTGTTAAAAACCCTCGAAATACAACCAGCTCGTCAGGAAATGCGTAACAGAAGATGCCAGGAAGAAAATCGCACGGACAAATCTGGCTTCCCTTTTAACCAAATTCAAATTTGAAGCTGTTTGAGGTTTTTATGATATTTGTTTTGTTTTTTATCTCGTTCCATGCCGTGATTCTTTTCAGCCCAGTGTCGCTGCTCAAGCGATGTATGTCCTATTTAGGACGTAGCGTTGCGATGTAAAGGGTTTCTTTTTGTTCTCGCTGTGCACTGACGTCAGTCCGTAAAAAGCCATAGTTGTCGTGTAGCAACTCATTTTCAGTAACTACACCAACTGTTTTTGTTTTGGAAACCGCAAAGAACAGGCAAAAATGTTGAAGTTCTCTGTAGCCATACAGTGCAAAAGAGATGTCATTTAAAAATGCTTACAAAAGCTTGAAAGAATCAAAGCAGCGCAATTGTTTACAATTGTTAAGCATTTCGCAAGGCAACAGTTGCGTCCAGGCACGCAAACAAAAAGCAAAAGATGCTATAGTTTATGTCGGCAGCTTTTTAAGTTTTCAAATGTTATTTCTATATGCGAGTCAAAAATAAAAACAACTGACACTTATCAGTTTAACCAGCAAATATATAGCGATGTGTAATAATGTGTCTTATCGCTTTAAACTTTACATAACCTTCATATCGAACGTATTCTTTACAATAACAAAGCATTCTGGCCGACTTGGCGCCAGGCTTTTGTTTCCAAACCAAATTAAGCTACCGTGGAGGTCATTACAAAGAGCCTTTTCAATTGTTTTATATGGTGCTAGCGGTTAAGCGGGTTATTTTTGTTAGTGAAACGGGTAATGGGTTCAGGTGAGAATCTCATTGGCTGGTGAAATTACAGAGTTGCTCCTTCGCGTTTCTTGTACGTTAAATTTTCGAGGAGTAACATTGATTTTCGAGACAATATCAATCACGACTCCTGAATTTCATGTGGGAGAGGAAATTAGTTTAGTTTATGATCATGATTTAACAAAGTAAACTATTTTTGTTGTTAGACTTTGTACTTAGCTCTACAATAATGAATTATTCATTCGTCATTAAGTACACTTTCTTATTACCACATTATTGTGAATTTGCAGATTTTGGTAAGAAAAGCTACAAACTTATTGATTGCACTTTGAGTTAGAAGATTCTCAATGCTGCTCTTTACCTTAACTTATTATGAAAGAAATTTGTACAAATTACACGCTCGATTCAAGTCACGCATCTTCTTCTCGCTTGACGGTCTCCATTACAGTTCACACGCGACTTGCTAATTCTCGCAAACGCAACTTCATCATGTTTTGGAATTAACGATCAAAAGTTAGAAAAAAATCGTCCAGAATCAATAATACAGTTCGACTGATGGTCTGATGTTCTTACTGCCGAGATTAGTCCTTCTGCGAGGGACATATCGCTGTTACTGAAACACTAAGCAAGTTTAAAGTAAACAAATAGAAACCTATTTGAAGTCGTATAGAGTTACAAAAGTTGGTGGTTGTTTTTAAAGAGTCCTCAAACCACGATAAGAATTTTGTCTAACGCTTCATAATGGCAATTAGCGGCTTCAATGTGTTACTTTTGTCAGTCCTGGTGTGAACAATCTTTGTAGTGCTGTTAGAACAAGGGCTGTGGATACTAAATAATGCATTGCCACAAAATTAGAGGCAAAAAATATATTTGCTAATTTCCGCAGGTATACAAACTTCTATTTCTGTCGGTATCGCAAAATTGATAAGGGTTAAGTGAGCATATTTGAAGCCAATTTCTTATCCTAGCGGTAACTACACATCAGGAAGTCAATTTCTACGCGCTGTTGGGAAGTTAAACAACCTTTGCTGCGCTAAAGATCTAAGCTTTCATTTCACAAGCAACGGTACTAAAATATTAATGCTGACACACAGTGACGAACGAGTCACGCGAACAATAGAATCGAACCCAACCGCATTTGAAAAGTGAAAGTTTGGTGTTGTACTGAAGAGTTTAAGGAATGAATTAGTAGTGTCTCAGTTGCACAATTTAATTCTACTGATGCCTCTTCTCTGCGATTTAAAGACATTTCAAAAAACTTTTGCGACGGCTTCTTCTGACAAGTTAACCTGCTGGTAGATTATGAAAACTTAAATTACCAGCTCTGTAGTAACTATTACGCGATGTAAAGATGAAAATCAGATTTATAACTCTTTTAAGGTAGAGATGTTTGGTGTCTTTGGTGGTTGAATTTTACCACCGTCAAAATAATTACAAATGAGAAATATTTGATATCTCCTAGAGTCTCGCTTTAGTAACGGCTTGGTAATCGAGAGGGTTAAGCGAATACTGTACTAAGTGATAACACGAATAGCTATCTCGTTTAAGTTTTGTATAAACCTTATCTAAACAAAACTGGCGAGAGTTGCGACAATGATAACTTCCGGGCGTGAAATATCAAACTAAAACACAAGGTGAAACTGAATCTTCGAAAAATTGTCACATCTTTTCGTTCCGCCTGAGAAATCTGTTGACCAAGACGGGACGTTCATAGTTCAATATCAGTCAAATCGAAAACAAGAATTGTGTTTTGTTTCAATGCGTGTACAACCTCATATTTATATAATTTGTATTAGCTGATCAAGATGAAATACAAAAACTCTGTTTTCGCAAACTTCAACTAAGAATAGAGATGATTAACAACACGCACTGTCAACAGAGCGAGAAATATAAAATTGTCAGTTTTAAGCTCTATACCAGTTACGAAGGCGTCCGACGATACTTCTCTTACTCTAATGAAATACCATCAGTAGTACCACGGACAGGGCTAATTTATATCTGAGAATTGCTAATAATTTAATTCAATTTTGTATCTCTACCCATAAAAAGGCCAACCTTCCTATCTTGGTGGTCTACGCTAGAACATTGTCTGTAAATATGTACTTTCGACTGCGCGTAATTTGATAACTAAACAAACAGTAAAGTACACTGCCACTAAAACTTGTCGCGTAAAGTCTAGCTTACGAAGCCCCCGTGTCATGTTAGTGATAGAATTTTCATTTAGTCTTCGGATTTTGACATGAAACGGGCGGCTGCATCTCCCCGATACTATCAAACGCGATCCAGCACGTTCCATCTTTTAAGTTTGTACAATGAAATTAATTTACTCACCTCTAATGTGGCTCTTGTGAGATCGAACGCGTGAAATAGTCTTTACTAATATATTCTCTAGTTGGTTAGTCTTTCTTGCGCGACTGCTGAAAATGTACTGTGGGCCTTCGTAGATTCGTACGTACTGACTTGTTGATAACACGTTTTCGAAAGTTATCCGTGTTATCAAAATGCTTCCGAGTGGACACAATAAGCCGACAATTACATTGTATTAGAAAATTTCATTGTCCTAACCCCCGCTGGCGTCAGTGGCTTTGTATACACTACAACAAATCGGAACTTTAATAGCGTACATTAATATATGCAGATTCTCTAAAATGGCGGAAATCGCCCTCGGCTACTGAATCACGCGACAGACACTAAAATGCTCTAAAAATTGGCCTGTAAACATCATACTTCATAACTAGAACAAGAACAAAGGTTTTAGTCGAAGACTGGGCATCTTAAAGAGAAAAAATTAAGTTACTGTTATTGATTGCGGGTGGTGCTTAGTGAATGTTTACCAAACTGCGCTAAGACTTCTTGTAATATAAGGTGTCTTAAACCAACCGGAATTAACAACAATCTTCCAAATAAATTAATCCCTAAATAATCACGAGATGTTATCAAATTCTCTGAAGAAGATGCGGCAGCAGTTTTCTTTAAGTGATATCACAAACATTGGTTTCAAAACTACCAAATCGGCCCACTTTAATTAAACAAGTGTAAATTAACTTGTTCGGTATTCATGAACCACAAACGGTGATTTTGTAAATGGAATGAAACGATAATAACTATAAATGATAACTCGGTGGTGACAGGGATTTCGTATGGTGTAACAAATTTGTCCGTAAACTACTCGAGGGAGTACGTTTAGTCCAGTTTTTATTGCGCGCAACGCTTGTCCCATAAATATAAGTAACTTGCTTTTTAGCGTGACAGGTGCGGTTGTCGAGCGAAAACAGTTTCACATTCAAATGACTGTTTCTATTCAGTGATTTACTCGAGCGTAACTAGAGGTTCTTTAATGTATTTGTACTTGAAGAAATGGATCTTGTTTGTTTGAATCACTTTTGTTGAAAAATAAGGCGGATTAAATAACACAACTGAAGCACGAGGCAATCAAAATCAAGATAACAACACCGTTCGTGAAACTTCGAAGCGCATATATTCTCTAGTTTGTAATGTGTGGTTGCTGATTAACATTTGCTGGAAGATTCTTGCATCACTGAACAGTAGCGGAAAGGAATGAACAAGATAAATGGTCGATGCAACTTAATCCTAAGAATGAAGGAAAAAATCTATTTACAGCATTAAGCTCAATAATCACGCAAGTTTAAGCGGTCAAAATCTTGTTCAGTGTACAAGAGGAAGTTGCGTAGAATTTATTTAAGATGGTGGGGTGTACTATTACTGGTTGTTATTGTGTTAAACGGGAGGCGTTTTAAGTATTTCCCACACGCTCAGAAAAACGTATTTCTGTGGTCGTGATTTTATCACGTTTCGTTTCCCAAGGTCCATAGAGCTTTTGCGCAAGGCATCCGCATTAACTGAGTGCATCAGTGCGTTTAAATAGACAGTCAATGTGCTAATCTTGTATGAAACTTATATAGCTGTCTCAAAACCTGCTAATTGACTGGAGGCATATTCTCTTAAAGGAAAGTTTTAGTATGAATTACATTGTTATACCTTTAGATATTCTAAGCGCGGTCATATGACTTATTCTCTTGTCGTCAGTTGAACTCGATAATTAACGAGGTGTTGACAATAAGGCCGCGATTTTGTTTAAAATGACTTCTTGGGGAGTATATAATAAAATTGTTTAGTAAAGTGTATCGTTTTGTGAGCAAACACTTTCATGCATGCATCCGCAAACAACAGTTTTGTCTGTGGGAAACAAATGCTAAACACTGTTTTTCTACAGACTCCAAGTCGCCTGTGCGGTAGCATTAGTGATAAAGCCCTTTGTTAGAAAATCGCGCTTAAGTCTAGTAATCTAGCATGCTGTTGTGTCTGAAAAAACTACGGAGTTATCTTTTGTTGAAATCCTTAAAATTCGCTAAAAGATGAATATTCAAACTCAAACGCATAAAATCTCAAAGGCAGCAGTATAAGCGGCCGAAAATTCGTTAAGTTTTAAATTTTACAGATCAGCTTTTATATTATATATACTTTTAAAAAAATCTCAACTAGTTTCTTACTATTTTTCTAAACTGTTGCACCAGTCTCGACCAGTACAACTTTCTGAGTAGTAGTTGTCATTCGAGCTAAATTTTTGGGAACACCGGCGTATAAAACCACATTAGTGATAAGAATTTCTCAGTAAATGTTAAGAAGTTAGAGAAACAATGGACAGAATTTTAGAATTAATAAAAAGAACACTTTACACCAGTCGTGAAAGGAGGGCGAAAGTAGACGGAATAATCTGGTTCCAATGCTAGAATGCCCTTGAACTTGGCTGCATAGCTTCCTGCTCCGTGTGATAGTCTAGCTATTAATCATTCTAGGTTCTCGGCTAAGCCGAGAATAAAACTAATAGCCAGCCAAATACACTACCTTCCCGCTTTTGGAATTTTGCCTTGAAGCGAAAAAGCTATGTATTTTCGTAATTTTTTGGTGTTAATCCAAAAAAGGAACAGCCTTGTCTGATTCAGCAGAAAGTAAATATATGGCAACAATTTGCGTGCGACCCGCAACAACTTTGATATTAACAATATAGTAACAACAACGGTAATGGTGTTAATAAAGATAGTACATAATAGTAATTACAAACTTTAATATGGAAAAATGATACGAGTTTTTTCAAATATTTGTTCCACCAATTCGATATCTAGATACTTAGTTATATAATGTGGCCTTCCAACACATTTGTGTAGAAGACGATTTAGCGAGAGATTCCGTGAATGAGGTTTATACCGTGCTAGGAGTTTTACTGACCTCTTGACAGTGACATTGAATAGAATATTTTAATAAAACTTTTAATTTCCGAACTGCAGACTATTTGCCCACTATCGAGTTTTAGTTCCTACGTCAACAATCTTTAAATACTTCATCCTGTTTGAGTTTGCACCACAGTCAACATCTTCAATCCCTGCATCAGGTTTTTCGCTCGACTTAAACCAAAACATTATTCAGCTCAGCTTGTTCTCTCAGAGACACAACCTTGCTGTGTTCAAGTTTAAACAAATATCATGTATAAAGAGAGACTTGAAGCACTTCCTTACTGACAGACTATATAGCTTAAGGAAGTTTTTGTGTCTTACTTTGACAAAGTGTTCTCCGCTGAAAACCACAAAAAAACAACCATTGCCGGATTTACTGCTGACGAGATTAGAAGTACATACGCCGTGTGTTCCCCTCACGGGTCAGTACGTACTATCAACTACATTTTTACTTGGCAAAACGCTCAGTTTTCTTTTTTACTGAGCTTTCTGGTGGAGCTTGGAGGTAGACAGACCGGGATGGCGTGCATATTTGAAAAAATATTTTAAGTGGCCAAGAAATCAGTTGGACAGGAAGCATTTACCAAAGGCATGTGCCAATTGTTATAACATGAAGTGTTTGTGTCGCCCCACTGCAAACCTTTTTCTTACAATATATTTGAATATACACATTTAAAACACGGCTTTTCTATTCCTGAATCGAAACGCAAAACAGCTTAGCCGGAAAACAAACTCAGTTTGTATTTTTTTCAGTACCGATTGGGAAAAATTTGGATGGATGTCTCTTCGCTTGGTTACTTGCTCTTTAAGGAGTTCGTGAAAGGAGCTGAAATTGTGACATGGGAAGAAAAATAGTTTTGCCATCTTCAGGGGGTGTCCGTGTTTATGAATCTGTCTTTCCCTTCAATACGGATTGATAAAAGAGCGTTTTATCTTGAAAACGCTGGTAATCCTCACAGAATATGAATACACAAACAGATTTAGGGTTCATTTAGAATTGTAAACAGTTTCCTTATATCATACAATAAACATGTTTATTTAACATGCATGCAGCAACCAATATCAAAACGAGTAAAAAGACAGATAGAAATTAATCACGAACCATTTTGGAAAACTTCGATGAGTCAAGCATTTGAGGTACATGTGAAGCTTCCAATGCAGAAAATAGTCGTAAATAAAAGTATTGAAAGGTTCAACTGTTCAAAGAATTTTACAGCTCTAATTACTATCGTCATTTGCAAGTGCTTATCTCAAAGAGAGCTCATTTCTTTGCCAATATTCTTTTTAAACCCCAAAAGCACCTCTCACAGCTCATTTGCTGCTTATTGTACAGGATTAGATTCAGCGAATGTTATTTACTCCTGACACGTGTCCAAAAGAAAGTAGAGTATCTTCACTCAATTGTAAACGGAGTGTTTGTAATCTATGTTTAAATACTATAATCTAAGTTAAGAAAATGAACAAAAAGTGTGCCCCGGGCTTTAGGAGGAGCGGCGTCATGTATTATATAAACGATAAGGACTGCATCTTAACTTAACAACCGGCTTCAACACAACTTGACTTCTATACAGAAACTGCCGGGTTTTTTGTGTTTGTTGGTGTACAACATAAAAAAAAGGATAAAGTCATTTGTACTACACCTTGTTTTCTGTTTTCACTTTTTAGGAATCAGTCTTTGCTTTTTAAGAAAAGATTATTCGGGGTGGTCCTCATTAAAGAGAACTTGGAAAGAAAAGAGCGGTAAGAACAAAGAATATCAAAGCAAACTTGTTTCATATATACTTATCGTTAAATACAGATCTTTTTCATGCACTCGTATATGGTGTCTGGCTCAAGATTTGTTCTTGCATGTATAAAGCAGGGCAACTCAGCAAAACCCCCTCAGCTAGTGGTCACAAAACTCCATAAGTAAAATAAAATAAGATACTAAACGGGTCGCAAAGTCAAACCGTGACTTTTTTTCAAAGCCTATGCTAAAGCCAAAAGTTTGCCTTAGGGCTAGACAAAAAAGGTCAATTGTTCAGTTTTATGGTTTAAAAGAACTTTGACCATCTTTATAAATAGAGTGGGTGGGTGAAAACGTTCGCAAGTCAGCGCTGTCTTTTGAAGACTAACTAGTCTATAAAAGATAAATGCACGGTGATCATATAGAAATATAAAAACAAGTGCGTGCTCTTTTCAGTGATGGAAACACGCGTGAATTTTTTAGTTCACGAAAGAAGTGCTTAGAGAAAGACGAGCCGCAGGCAAGCGAGTTTTATATTTCTTTTATAAAACAAGCCACACAGACAGCCGATAAATCCTCGCAATCACATATTGACATACACTCATTCATACTTGGAGTGCGGCGTCACCACAGCCAATCAGATCTAGACTGCACGTTACATCTCCTTTATTTTATAGTCAGACTTAAAAAGCAAATGCAATATTAAATCTAGACATCTCTCAGATTCTTTCGTCACATCCCAGATATCGGCCTCGGCTAGCGATATAATTTTTTTGCTTCTCAATGCCTTCCGTGTAAGCAGCTAATAGATGCCAATAAAGGTTTAATAAAGCGAGTAGGTACGAAAAGAGGGAAAAAGAAAAACTCAGACTTGACTTCAAAGCCATCTGGTTTTGTATTGTTGAATTAATCGCAGTTTTATTTGAAGAGGGGGAGGGGGTAGGCGATGTGCAAGGCATCTCAATTCAATAAGAGTTCGGCATTGTCTCTTCAGTGATAAGCTCTGATGTGACAGATTCTGTACAGATCATAGGACTTTTAACTCGATCTTTGTTTCGCAAACTAACTTTTGATCCAGTAGCTGAAACACTATAAAACTACAATACTTTCGCTTCTTGTTTGTCTTAACGTCAAAGAGTAAAAATGATCAATGTTATATTCATTCAAACTTCTCAGTCTACTCAAACTCTCGAAACTATTTGTAAGGTGACCATTCATGATCGTCTTGAAAGGCACGAATGGTTTGTGTTATTTTTTCTAACATTACGGCAACCATTCATTCCGCTTGTCAGCAAGAGATAATTAAGTAAATGTTTCCAGAATAAAAGGTTAACAAATTCATAATTTGGGCAAAAACTTAGCATGAGCTTTCGATATGGAAAATAGTTCTGAAGGGTTAACATTGATTCATTGCATGCAGCTAGTGATTAACTGCTGCATGCAATTTCCCCTGAAATAGTTTATATGATATCGTTTCAGACTCGAGACTCGACTTACATTTTATCAGCACCAGTTTAAATTAAGGCAATATCATAGTAAATTAGACTTCTAACGTGAGAAAAAAATTACATCTTCAATATACTGTCGGAAACTTGTTCTCCATTTAGGTGCGAACGGAGTAAAGGCGCGATATTTTATTCAGTTTATGTTCACGCATATGTTCTCTGGCAGTGTATGTAACTTGTTTTTCAGTCGAAAACAAGTCAGAGCAAAGAGTTTTTCTCAAACAGCAGGTCTGATTAGCTCGTTACTTTATTTCCTATCTTTTACCACAAAGCTTCCTAATTTAATTACGGATATTTGAAAATGAAACTCATTAACGTCTCATAAAGTCAAAAGCCGGGTGTGTTCGAAGATAATTTATTTTTCCTCTTACAGCTGTGACGTCTTATGGTTTTAAATATTCAAAGCAACTTTCACGTGTCTTTTTTTTCTTTTTCTTTTTTTTCCTGCTTTTTCAGTCCGGATTTGGTTCAGTTTGCCGTTCTTTTATCATTTCCTACCACGTTCGACAACACAAGGTAAACAAAGCACAGAGAGTTTGCTGCTTATTCCTTTGTTAATAAGAGTTTTTTTAATACTTTCAGTTTCTCCCATGCTGAGTTCCTGCTATTCTTGCTGTCGACGAACGCAGGAACAAAAAACAATTAGAGCATAACAGAAAGGACTGTTTGACAACTCATGTTAAAAACGTGAACGGAAAAGTTTGACTGAAGCGGCGCAGCATAGAAAGCTGTAAGCTGTGTCAACAAGAACAGACAGTGAGATTCTTTATTTAGTGATACAAAAAAACACAGCGCTTTCTTATAAATCATTCCCATCTAATGAGCCCGATTCTTCCAAAAGTTACAAAGTAATTTCTGTACGATTTAGTATTCCAAACTTTGAAATTTTACCCAAGTTTTAATTTTTGAATGCTTTTACTTATCCTTTTTATTGCAACCAAGCATCGAACACTTAGCTGTAAAAGTGAACACCGATAATTTTTCACCTTTTCGCAAAGTTATTTCTATTATATCTAGTCTCCCAAGCAGTGTAAGACTACTGGTTTAAAAGACTCCGCTTAAAGAACTATTTATTATCGTATTTATTAACAGAAACGGAGGCATAATTATGGCTGGTCTTTCTTTTGCATTGATTTGTCCTAATTTGATAGCGTCTTTCTCAGTTGTTTAGCTTCCAACTCAATATGATAATTCAGCTAAATCCGTTCTCAGTTGCTTGAAGAAACCAAGTTAAAAAACTGAGTCTTTTTTTCTTCATATTCGCTAAGTTTAACGTAGTTCAAAAATTTCTATGAATAAAGAACTTTAAAAGAAACGTCACTTATGGCTCAGTAAGAAGCAAGCTGAGCTTGTCGTGAAAAAGGGAGCTCTTGGCAACCGAGAAGACACTGTATTTCTCACCCTTGCTGAAATAGCGTCCGAGTTCTGTCCACTGCTGCTTTAGTTTAAAAAAATAACAACAGAAGGTATCAATTGAGGCGAAGACGCTAACGCGGTTTCGTTTTATTAAAACCGGAGACACCGCCTTCTATAAAAACGCTTCGAAATTTTTTCTCGGAAAAGTGAAAATATTTATATGAAAACCGAGATTTAAGTGGCTAAACAAGAGGCAGTTTTTGATAAGAGATTGCAACAAAGTGATTACAAAAATAGACATAGGTAGATGGTTAGTCATGTGGCAGCTCGATAGACTGCCAAAAAGAGCAACAGGTTCATGTATGTAAGAATATATGTAATGGGTAAAACGGAAAATTATTTGACTTCTTACCGTCCTGTGTCGAAATGGCATATCGTTTGTATAAATGTTATCAACATGTTGACTGATTCGATACAAGATGGCAGTTTTCATTGTAAAAAGTCAGGTCAAAACTTGTATTAGGAGTGCTAGATGCACACCAACGCAGAGCTTGATAAAATATAAAAGTAATTCTTCAAGTGGAGATATAAGATTTTTAAGACATTTGAAATACTGGATAAAAATGTTTCCAACAACTTTACGAGTGCCATCAGTGCCGTAGGATTACAGAGCAAGAAGGTTAAAGAAGTTCCGCCTTAGCAATGCATTTTCCGCAAGTTATAGCATCTGACCGGTAATCAGAGGGTTGCGGGTTCGATTCCCGTCAGTGACTCGGAACTTTTTCTGAGCTTTCAACTTGTGAATCAATAATTTCTTCAACCATATATGTCCTAGTTTCAACTACCCTTTAACAATAGCAGCAAGTAGGAATGTTCTATTGAACGTATCGAGCGAGCAGTTTGCGAGACGTATGGAATAGACAAGCGGGAATAGACAAGAACTTAACCAGTGACTGCGTTCCCCATGCGAGTCTCTGTAGCTCAGTGGGTAGAGCATCTGACCTCAATCAGAGGTTTGCGGGTTCGATTCCCGTCAGTGACTCGGAATTTTTTCTGAGCTTTCAACTTGTGAATCAGTTTATTTAATGAGAGTTTTGTTGAACATAATTTGTGTTCTATTACGAGTATCAGGTAAGAATACAAGCGTTTCTAGCTACGGACTAACTTTCAATTTTTTCAGTCGCGTCTCTCGGG
>JANVCF010195163.1:0-17217 GCA_025388745.1 Hydrozoanthus gracilis
TGTACGTCACATTGTTGGTCTTTTGGAGGGGACACTTTTGGCGGGAAAAATTCAAAATTCTACACGCCGTATCTTGGCGTACTTTCATATGTTTCTCAAACATGACGAACCAATAATTTTTGAAGTATACTTTTTGAAAATTGAAAAACTGATTTTGTTTCATATGTTCTTTAAAGATATACGTGTAAGAACTGCGATTTGGTAAAAGTAAATATATGGCATGTAAAATTGTTATCTGCGAACTTTAGTCAAGAAGTCCACCTAAAAGAAAATTTTAATAACACTGTATGAATTATTTGCAAAAGGTTATCATCATAAATAATTGTTTTTCACATTTATTGGCCTCAGCTTGTTCTTAATATGAATGTTCTCAAACTCTTGGCAATTTTCAGTCTCTCAAGATTCTGATAAAAAAAGAGTGAATCATTCATTACCAAACCCAAATACGAAAACAACGAAAAGTTAGATTCAAACCAAGGATAAAACTCGAGAACAAAAGATATACACGATTAAGTTTTGAGAGTTTTAATAACGGGATCATATAAATTCTGAAAATAGTATTCATTCAGTTAATAACAATTTTCAAGTTTTGAGTTTTGTACTTACATATTTTTTTTTGTATATTATGTGATGCAACATTAATGGTGGCAAAGTGGGATGTTAGTATACGATAGAACTTGGGTTGGCTATCTTAACTACCCTTGGGGTTTTCAGTGTGCTCTACTGCTTAAAATCAAATCAAAGATAGAGATCAACCAGACTATGGCTTCCGCTTGCTGTGCGTCGCACCTGATTGATGCCAATCTTGCAGACAGTTAGGCAGTGTTTGTTGAATAGGCCTACACGACTCCAGACTAGAAGGGCCATTCGTGACAGAGAAGCTGTATCGCTTTCGAAAAAAATCATATGCTTAGTGAACTCAGGTCGATCGTATGAGTTCTTTTGAAAGCGATTTGCTTCCTGCCAAGAATGGCCCTTCTCGTCTGGTATCATGTTGGCCTAATATTAGTGTATCGCTGTTTTCAGTACTGCATCGCCTCCACGCTTTGTTTTAATAAGAACATCCAGGATGAGATCGTCAATAAATCAAGAACAAGCTAAAATCAATTACCACGCTGAAATTCTGATCAGACAATTTTCAGAATTTTATTGAATCCCGGTTGAACACAGATTGAGATGTGAGTAAAAACCGTGCGCATACAAAAAAAAAACACGTACGTTTTCTTAGAACCTTTTTTGTTCCGGATCCGTGCAAATAAACCATGCACTGTTTAGAAACATCGGGAAAATATATAAGAACAACTTAAGCACAATTTGAAGCTAAAATCGCCAAGAGTTTACAAGAACAGTCGAACATTAGCCGAGAGTTGCTGGTTGTTTTCAAAAGAACATGTATTGGTGAAGCTGAGGTCAACTTAACGTGAAGTTTAAAGTTCTGATAAACTTAAAACTGGAACTATTACTATTCTTTTAGTTAAATAGTAAAACTAAATGCTGTGGCTTAAAAGGAGATTTCATCTTTGAAGACAATGCAACCGCGAAACGTTCCATGTACCGCAGGAAACACTCAAAGCTTTAGCTTTGGTCAAAGCGTCTGAAAAAAGCGTCAACTTCGAAATGTAAATACGAGACGCGATAGCTTCGAAAAGAATGTGATTCACAAAGTTGTTGTGGCAAGCTATGTAATTCCGACAAAGACAATCGTTAATAATTGTTGCACACTTTTAACTCATACTGCCCTTCGCCGCCGTCACTTTTTTGTTGTTCATTTTCTTTGCTAACAGAGTGTTGAAATCTGAATCAAGCAGTCGGTGTGACGTTCTTCACCAGCTCATTAATCAAACAAATCTTGAGCGTGAAACGTGCCGGCCACCCAAAAGCTCGCTGGCCCTCGAGACCCTGACAAGAACGAAAGTTTGTGTTCTATCAATCTGACAGAACTCGTCGAAACTCGATCAACTGAATCTGGAATGAACAATCTTTGAACCAGCCTATAGTTTAACCTTTTCTGCAGGGATGTTTCAGAAGTTGAAAAGATTGGAATAGCTTTGGGATGAGATTGTAAGTTTGAGGCTAAACTAGGTCTAGGCAGGCACGCTGTAACATATAAACAAAAGCGATCCAAAATATTTTCCAGTGCTGTTGCAAAGTTATTTCAAGCTAAGAATAATTGTGACTATAAATTAAACACTCGATTCTAAAACCAGTTGAAGTATTACATTTGAGAAATACAAATACGGTACGGATCTACCTATCCGGCTATTTCCATCTGTTGAAGTCAAAGATATTCATTCCTAAATACTAATACTTTATTATTGTATATAAATCTGCTTCATTTTAATCTTAATCTTTATTGTCATAAGCCAACATCTATTGTTGACTTTTAAAATTCCTTTATGGGTTGCATACTTTTCGTTTTAAGTTGTTTTGGCGTTAAATGGACATTAGAACCTATAAAATACATGCACACTGACTCGTTTTGTGTAGTGTTTAACTCCTTTTTAACGTACTTATTTCCTACAAAAAAGACTGCAAATAATTTTATCAAAAAAAAGGACTGCTGCTTTACAATTGGTTCTTAAAAACTCAAAATTGGATTTTGCATTTATTGCAGCTTGTGTTAAATTCGCCAAAACTGCAATGATTTTTATAGTTCAATCGGGTTTCAAGGCGTTATTTAAGAAATCAAAAAAATATCGTATTTTGAGATGGTAGTGTTTTCAGATCAGAATCGAATTCGAAGTATTTTCACTCTAATTTACACTAAGAGTAGCTTTAGCAACTGTTGCAAATAAAAATGCTCCATGTTTGCTCTTCTTATCACCAGTTTTGCATTTAGGAGCTGTCAGCAAACTAAATGCGAAGTTGGTTTTCTTACTTCCGGAGATATGACCCTGAAGAGCGGCTCTAGACGTCCAACTAATCTTGGATGACGTTTAATTCAAGGACAGCTCTGATAAAGCCTAAGGTTTAGATTCCTCTATGGGGTTGTGGTTTTGACTGGCTAATTTAACTGCCCTGCGTAAAATCCTTATGAAGTTTTTGTTGATATCAACATTTCCTGTTTGTGATAATACTAGCAGAACACACAGACTCTTCTCGCCTTGGTGGCACCAACAAGTAAACACTACAAGCGACTTCCATGGCACGAAATGTTTGCAGTTTCGATTATAGCTTCAATGGCTGCCATGTGGAAACTCGTAATCACCTGCAAAAGCTAGCTTCGTGTCACCAAGCCAACAAATGGCGGCGATTAACACCAACTTAGTTTATGTACTCATTAGGCAACATGTGTTTCATCAAGGTGTTTAGCAGTACGTCAATTGTTAGGGTAAGTTCAAAACAGTAGAGTGTCGCAATTGTATTACTACTGTTTGTTCCAGTGCTATATCAAAGATAATGGAATATAGAAAGATAATCTTTTTGTTTTTCAGTTGTTTCTTTTATAAACAAAGTATTTAGAAACGAATGAGCGTAAAAAGTGTTTCTGGTTATCAGAAATTTCAAGTTTAAGTTCCAGTACTAGCAGCACTGCGGAAGGAAAAGTGTTCGAACTGTTTCTTTGATCGAAAATAGCATACCCCAAAAGGTATCCAGAAATTATGAGAGAACAGCTCGTAGTTAAACGACCGGTCCTTTCGTTTTGCAAGTTGGTCCATCTTAAGTTAGCTTTTAGTTAAGCACTTATTTCTGCCTAGATACATCATCTACAAGTACTTGATAAGTACAAGAATTAATGGATTGGAATTACAGTGAAACTATATACGCATGTATTCTTGTTTTCTGACCGCATGTTAAAGTTTTTTCATTGTTTAACGTATAGCTTCAAATCGGGAAGGGAATGAAATTCTATCACAACACTTGACAAGAAAAGATATCCATCTTGCATGCAGATTTGTAACCCAAATGAGACGAAGTCGAGTCTGAAGAACTGAAATGGCCTAAAGCCTGTTTGAGTCTGCCTGAGCTGTAGCAGCTCAGAAGAAAAAGAACTGAACTTTTTTTGTCATTTCACTTGCAATAGCTTGCTGTGGATTTTACCTAAATTGATGTGTATATGTTCTGATAAGTGGAAACTGTTTTTGATACTAAGACATTTGATTGTGTGTCTATGTAATGTTACACCAGACAGAAGTAAGTGGTTGTTAATGTATATTTCAAAGGGTTTTTACAGTGAATATGAAATGTTGGTTTTATAATTACTTAACCTTAAACGTTGTTTCCTACCGGAATACACTCTATTCCATCTTCTTAAGCTTTTATATCGAAGTTTGCTTTAATGTGTGATTGTCCTTAATCCAAATCTGTTAACTTGGTTAACAAACTAATTAACAGGCGAAGCACTCATTCTAAACGAGATTTCCTTGCAGTAAAGAACTGCAGGCTTATTTAAACCTGCAATTTTCTTGCAGTTTTCCTTTCTTTGTGCAAAGATTAGTGGAAAACGCTGAAAAAAACGAACGAAATGAAGAGTAAGACTAAAGATTGTGATCAAACCTGTTGCTTCCAATCGCATTTGTTGAAGAAAAGATTATTCTGTACAGAAGTGACAGCGTTAAAAGAGAGTTTTAATAAGGACTGTGTTAACAAGTCTTCTAGAGTGTTACGGTGAAAAGTTTGCAGCTTTAGTTAGAAAAATGAAACTAGAATCATTGCATGATTTCCATCACATATTTTGAAGCTCATAGACGAGCTTATCGCCAACTAGAAGAGAGTCTGTCAGTGTTTGACAGGGAAATTAGACAAATAACTCCGATTCTGTATCAGTGAATAGATCACATAGACACACGTATTAGCGTGGCTGAATAGATCCAACTGCACTGCCGTCGTGAATTCTGGTGAACGGCGAGGGGGTGGAGTCGATGCGTCAATCAATAACTGTGTGATGAGTCGAACACCTGTCTTAATACAAGTGTTTATACACATCAGTCATTACTACTACAAAGTATACTGAATTCCTTAGTTTCCTTTCCAGGGTGGCTAATGGAAATCGAGAGCACGTTCTAGAGCTACTGGAAAATAGGGGTAAATTTTCAAAAAATGATCTGAGCAAATTGCACATTAAAGTTGATTCTTTAGTAGAACTGATTTTTGCTACTTTAATTCATTTTAATTAGTTATATCGAGCAGTAATGGCCTTTAATGACTGGCTCTCTACTGCATTAAGAACGCGAAACAACTTGAGGCTCAGTGCAATTAACGTTTTGGTATTCTTTGGTTTGCTGTTTTTGGTTTGAGCTACTTGAACCAAAATGTCAAATCATTTCGCTGTACAAAGAAAAAAAGTAGTTTGGGGGTGAAAATCGGGCAACAAATGTATTATTTACCACCGTGTCCTGCGCTTCGCCGTTTCTGTTCGCTTATCATTAATTAGTAAATCAATTAGCTAGCACATCCTAAGCAGTGTTTAACTCGGAGCAAGCAGAGCCGTTAAATTGCTTAACAAGCATAAAATGGCGCTAATAAATAACAATCAGGCTTTACAGGAAACCAAAACAACTTCGGGTAGTAAAACCAGAAAACGTACGAACTTCCTTATTTGCTTGAAAAACATACAGAACCACTACATGTTCAGTTTTTATACTAAACCAGTAAACTTGGTCGAGGCTCAATGTTCTTAACTTTTTTGGCAAGTTGAGTCCAAACTGTTCTTAATTTGTTCTTATTTCTATGTGTGGTTTGAATACAATAAATACAAAGCTTATAACGTATCGCATTATATGAATTGTAAAAACGAATTGCTTGGCGGATTTATCGTGGATTCGCTGAGACATTTCCGTGATATACTTCCTATATAGTAATTATCTCAAGAAGATAAAAGCAGCGAATGAGTCATCTTTTTTCTGTATAATTTGTTATTTGTTAAGTTAGAGATCGAAACTTAGTACAGTTTTGAAGGGGAAAAAACAGCTATTGAGTCCGAGCCTCAGCTTGTTCTTAAGTTGTCCATGAAATTTGGCTAATCTGAACATTTTTGTCCTTAAAAAAATTGCGTGTGCATGCATGACAGTGTGATTCTCTGGACAAAGTTTTTCCAAAGCCATCAGTTCAAGCATAATGTAGAACGTCAAGCAGCATTTATGCTACAGATAATCTTGTTAACTCGTCTTTAGATGTAATGTTGAAGTATATAATGATTCATAACCCGTAAAAAATGTCTTCTCGCTTTGACTACATCAAACTACATGTCGGTTGAATCCCCTGCATGCATGCGTGTAGACGAACAGCAGCATCTTTGGAGTTTTAAAAGATAGCAAATCTTTCCGCTTTAGTTGCTAGTGTCCCTAAATCTTTTAACGAATCCTTAGGCAATTTACAATCTTGATTTTAACGATTGATTTCAGTTGGCACATGTTTTTCAGTTTCTCTGCTGTACTAAATAAAAGGCTAAAGAAATCTTAAAAGGTTCTTTCAAATTAAACGGGGCAACTTTCACAAAGTTTTTTAGATTTAGGGTGATTCTTCTACCATATTGCCATGACTACAGGCTCTTTTTTTTATAAAATAACAACTTTATAAGAATAACGAGGCTCATAAGGGCTAAAATTTAGGAAAAACTCATAACAAGAAGCTGTCAGGCTCGTGTTCGATTACATGTTATAAGCTTCGATTCCTTAACTGAACAATACAGAATAAAGGAGAAGTGTTTCGAAGTGTATAATATCTAATTGGAGTTATTAATTATTTCGGAAACCGCCACGAATTGATCGTATTCCTTTTCTTATAAATGTTTTGCATTCCCTAATATAGGCTTAGTTTTTCTTCCATTTAAACACACACAGAAATAAGAACAGTTTAAACAATTTCAGGCTCAAATCGCCAAAAAACAAAGACCAATTAGTCTCGACCAGATTTAATGGTTCTCATAAAAAAGCATGTATGTCCTTTGTTTATTAAGAAGCTGTTGTGGATTTGTAGAACAATGAAAACATTTCCCTTTTTTGGTATTTTGTAAACATTTATTGACTTTGTTAGAAAACTGTTTCTTAAGCTACTTCAATAAACAACTTTCCTAAGACCTAGAACAGAAAACCTTCTTAACCAACAAATTTAGCAACACTTTTAACTTCAGTATTGATAGCAAAACCTTCTTTAGAGTTCGTCTTGTTTTATTGTTGAAAAAACTCAATCAGGCTCAAAAACTTTATTTTTACAAATCAAGGGAACACATCATTGCCTAGGTGTAAAAATTTGAAACTTTCAAACTAATAGTCTGCATAACGACTCAAAATTACTTTTTACCACAAAACACTCTCCCTTTGCAATACTCTATTTTTTTAAAAGTTTACTAGCTTTTTCCTACTTTCTTGACTGTAACATTAACTATACAGCTTCAACTATTTAAGTAGTTTTAAATTCGGCTGTTATAACAGATTAAAAGAGCCACCTTGGGGCTAGCAAAAGCTCGCTAAGTGTTGAAAAAGCTAAAAAGCTGCATGTCTATAAATGAAGTAAAATGTATAATGCAAAGTCGTGCAGTTCTTAAAAAACCTTATGCTTCATGTGATACATAGAGCTTGATTAATAACAGGGGATACTTGTAATATAATGCAACAAACCAATGACAAAGGAAAAATCTAAAATTAAGAGTGCGAAATTTTCACTGAATCCTGATAAACTTCATTTTATAATTTGGTATCAATGTTTGCCCTTTAAAGTAACTCAATTTTAGAACTGAAGTATAACAACCTTGCGTATAGTTGAGGATAGGAAAACATCAACAGAGTAAATAGTTAACCTTTCACTAGTACTTACCCTTTAAACAAATTTTTTAGTCTTTCTTTTTATTCTGGATTTTCAAACCCCCTTTTCTAGGCAGAATAACGCAACGTTAACGTTTCTTTCCAGTTTGTTTCAAACAACTATTAAACAGAATTAGTGTTTTTTAAAAACTGACTCCGAGGAATAGTCAGTCTGAGTCTATGGGTTAATTGCTATTTCTCACTAACTAAAAACAAAAACAAACAAAGCAGGCAGATTTAGAGCTCAAAGTTGCATTTTACAACATGATACCAAATTGTTGCTAAGCGGAGAAGCAAAGACTGACATAAATATAACTTCAGTAATACATGCAAGCGACAGTTCTGTTTAAGCTTGATCCGAGAAAAATAATACAGCTCCATTGAAATCTCTGCACGATTTAACAAGAAACAATTTTAATCCATGTTCAAACTGCAGTTTCGACTCACAATGAGAAATCAATGAAGATGACAAAAAAAATATTGGGAATATAGTCTATTACAGCACGCATGCACTCACTCACACACCATGAATCGTGTTCTCCCGGTTTGATTTGTGTATAGTTAGGTTGCTATTTTTCCTTTTCTTTTAATGAAGTATATGCTTATTTAGCCAGCCTCAAGGCGTTCATGCTGACAGGCGACCAAATCAAGCGCATTTAAAGGTTTTCATGTTTTTCTACTGAGTCGCATTCCTGTGCTGTCTTCGGCTGCAGAGTTCGCAGTTGCAATATTACATGCACTATTCCAATCAAGACGTCCAGGCATTAGACGCCTGTCTGGTGCCAAAACTAAAAAAAGTACAGTGTAGTATAGTATATAGTGTAGTGTAGTATATATATATAGTGTTTATAATATAGTGTATAGAGTAATGCACAAAGAAAATGTAAAAATTTGATACGTCTTGAAACAAAGTATAGTATCTAATGTGTGTGGATGCAAGATTGGTTTAGTGATACTGATAGCTTTCGGTGACCAATAAGAAAGTAGCAAATCGTAAAAGGTGCATTAGTTTGAACCATTATTGCTGTAACTCTCTTTAAAGGCAGAAAAAAGTTTATACAAAGCAACTCTTACAAGCAAAGGAAATCTTGTTGAAATCTTCTTAACTTAAATTGAATTCAGCCTGGCTTTCAATTATGATAAATGGTACTACATCAGATAAACTTCGACTTGATTCCGCAACCATCGATTAACCTTACTAATGTCTGAATAAAGACGTTAGACTTTGTAGGGATGCGTAGAAATAACTTTGGAGAAATGCGTAGAAACAACTCTTACCTTCATTTGAAAAACTGACTTTCTTTTAAGTGGAGAATGCAATCGGATATGTTATTGTGGTTGTGAAGGAAGTTGAGTAAAATTTTCACTTATTAAGAGCGGATTATTGTTAATTCATGCAGTGTAGAAGTAAGGTAGATTAGTTGTTCTGAAGCCCTTTTCGTTTGTGTGAGGGCTGTGTTTTACTTAGTATCAATGGAAGTTTTTACTGAATTGAACATGAAGAGTGTCTCAGCTCGTTGAACTCGATAAAATCAAACGTTTCTTCTGCTGGAGCATCTCAGATTAAACGTATTGGTAAAACGCAAAATGTGATATTTAGAAATTAACTCAAAAACACAATCTTACGTCTTATATACCATGATATATGTATTTATCTCCATAAAAAGACAGATGTAAAAGTATAGTGAACAACACTGATTTCTTACTACTGTCAAATCACTGGGCTTTTTCCTTAGAAGCATTAAATAAATTATTTACTGCCGACGCAAACTATAGGTGTCGAGTGTCTTCTCGAGTTTAGAAGCTTCGAAAAGGTTTCAGTATGTCTCAAAGATACTTAGTTGTACTGTGTTTACGCAATTGAGTAAAAATGTCTTGAGATGCTTATTTCTTACTGAATCCTTGCTAATTGATGAGTTGAAAACTCTTCTGAACTGGCGTTAAGATAAAAACGAGCTTTGTAAAGACATTATAAAATACTTCTTTTATATATCATTCATCCCCCAAGAGTGTTCCTCTATGAACTTACTAAGTGCATGTAATGAAATACTAACTAAGGATCATTTTCAACTTACATTAATTTCTATGGAAAACAATCTGACCATTACTGAATTGCCAGGAAACAGAAAGCCTTTAGACGTAGATTAATTGTAGACACAGACGTACTACATAAATGTATCGTGGTTACTTTCAATTTCAGGTAGGACTTTGAAATTAAACCACTACGAAGAACAGTGCCATGCAGAAACTCATCTAGCTTGAAATGCACTGACTCTCACAAGATGTCGGTAGTTGTTGACAATATTATCACTGTTTTGTTTGAGTTGAACTATACTGTTGTAGTAATATATATTCTGTTAATGCGAAATAAAGTTGTTTGCCATCGCCGGGTTTTGTGTCTATACGTAATAATGTTGTGCGCTTTATTTCCTTAGCCTCGCCAAAACGAAAGTAGTGCTATTCTAGAAGTACATGCGCTTCATAATAACTTTTGAAGAGTTTTACATTCTATTAGAGGTAAACACCTGGCATTTAATTGATGTCAAATCATGAACGATCTGAGCCGGAAAGAGTTTCAATGCACAAACACATCTCAAGCCAGTTTGCAATAGAAAGTGCCAAAACTTCCCACCCAATATGCCAGCGCAAATATTTTTTAGAAAACAGAGCTTCTTTTTGTGGCTCGGTTTCAAATTTTTATTTGCGCCTTTTGCCAAAAGAACAATTTATTAAGGCAAACTATGTCAGTTCAAATGCTAAGTGAACTATAAATGTAAACGTCTTAGAAGATTTATGACTTAACCGAATTCGGCTCATAGTCTCTGTGCCACACACAAGATAATCCTATTTGTTCAGTAAGAACCAAACTAATTTCCTAAATACTCACCTTAGCACATTCATTAATAATTGCATTTGGTTACTGCCCAGGTTTTAGTCAATACTTGCTCAGTTCAAATGCCATTTTCATTTTTGCGACTAGATTCATCGTCTAATTGTAATAATCAACAAATATTTCACCGGATTCTTTATCTAAAATTTTTATTCTGACGAGAAAAAAAAATTATGTTTGTATTAAATCAAAAAAGTACTGCTCTATGTATCTGTTGTTAATTGACACAAAGTCGAACAAAAACAACGCAGAAAAGAAAGGTTGTGTCTCTCTTGTTAAATTTTCCCTCTATGTTTTTGAACAGGAGTGTAAACTCTCCCACGACGGCTCTGGACTCTTTTATTAATCAAAACAGCAATAATAATTAGCGATTGGAATCTTGTGCAAACTAACAAAAAGCTTCTAGGCATTTCACACGTTAGATCTAAAATACCCTTTTGTGCGCTGATGAATAGCGAGGTTTTGTTCAGTTTTTATTGCGATATATCTGATCACACCTTCTTGAACGAGAAATTGCTTCAACAATCGACTCTGGAGTAAATAAAGCTATCATTGCTTATAGAATCGAGAAAATTACCAAGCAATGATCAAAATTGACCAAAATGAAACAGTTAAAAGACGAAGCTAGTGGTCAGACTTGTGCGAGTGTAGTGTTACCAAGAGCCAGCGTGTCGCCACTATACAAACAAGTAATTTTCTCGAACTGACACAGTAGCAATTAGGCCCTTGTTAAAGGCCACTACGAGGCGACATGAGCTCGGCTCAACTCAATACTTAGTAAAACCTGGACAAAGTACACAAACAATCGCCAGTTTTCAGGAATAAGTTGTTCTCCGCTTCGGAGTCGTTCTTAAGTGAATTGCACATACTCTAAAAGAAAGTTCTAAATATGCAACTTCCAATTGAGCAATTAAAAAGCTAATAAGCTACATGTAACCTGCAATTGGAGGGAAGTGCGTGTCAATCTCTCTCATTGCATATGTCAAAGATCAGCCCAAGTAATTATCTCTTTGTCAGTAGACCCTTCACATCAAGTCAGAAATATCCAAAGAATCTCAACTTTACTACACTGACTAAACTGCTCGATTGATACTATTTTGCAATATCTAACTGTAAGTGGGTCATTTATGGATTTTTTGTCCCAAATTCTGATTAAAAGATAGAGAGCAACCAAGGCGTTGAATAATGTTTGCCATAGTTTATTTTTCGTAGGAGTCATTGATTGGAAATCAAAAGGATGTCTCAGTCAAACAGCTTGCTATACAATCTTTAAAGTATAAACTAAAGACAAAACCTTTAACTATAAATCTTAGGAGACGGTTATGTACAAGCTCGGAGCAGCTGAGTTAAGAAATGAAACTCGACATTGGATAACATTTGAGATTCTGAGCTCACTCTCGGACGCATTATGACAGGCTGAACACACAACCATTATTTGTTACAGTTATATAACACAGAGCTCAGCCTCACACACAGAACTGACTTGAGAGATGATGGTGATAATTTTAAACAGGGCGATTAAATATATCTCATTGACCTCGCGAAGATTTTTAAACAATTTAGCAGTCAACAATTACACGTAATCTGTTTCTTTTCCTCCTAATATGAGTTCCATGAGCTAGCAGTGAAGCTGCTCTTTGAAATCAAAGAATATCAGAGTTTGCGTTTAGCTGAATATAATCCAGCTCTTAAGTGTAGTTCGATGCTTCAAAAGTTTTCCTTTCATGTCAAAAATCTCGGCTTCCCTCTGTCTCACTGCATGAAGTACGACTGAAATTGTCTTCCTAATTATCACGTATGCTTAATGGTGAAGTTTTTATATGTACACAGATTCGTATTTTTCTATACGCAATTGGAATAATCGGGGCTCGATATTCACTGATATACAGCTGACTTTTGAACTTCGTGTGCTCGGCTAATGTTCAAGTCTTGTGCCTGTGCTGTAGAAAGAGCAGATTCTCTTCTGTTTACTTCTGGCGATTTCCTTGCCGATGATTCGGCTTCTAATCTCTCCGCTTTTTCGCCTTGTGTTTCCTGTTTAAATCTTCTCCATTTTGCTCTGCGGTTTTGGAACCAAGTTTTGACTTGCCGTTCTGTGAGGCCGAGAACCTTGGAAAGTTGCTTGCGCTCTGGTGGTGACAAGTACTTTTGGTTTTCGAAAATCTTTTCTAGCTCCATGGTTTGTTCGTTAGAGAACCGAACTTGGCCTCCCTTTTTCTTTTGCGGCTTCGGAAGAAACAGGTTCCATGCGCCTTGAAAGTACAGAAAAGTTTAGTTAGTTAAATGCTGTTTAACATGATTTCGGAACGGGAAGCTCGAAGAAAGGCATGCAAAGAGAGTGAGAGTGAGTAACTAAGACGCAAATTTACGGACGTATTTCCGTTGGCAGGAACGCAAATTATTCTATTTAGACTGAAAATCATAGAAGTTGGTGTTGAGTTCGTTTTTGAGGTTTCTAAGCGCGTAAGGGCAACTTAAAGAGCCCGAGGTTCCTGCAAGACTAAATTCGTATCCATGGAATGATTCTCTAGTAAGATGGGGAAATCTGTGGAACTGTGTAGCCTAACTACCAGACAAGATTCGCGCGGACTATCTCCTATCTTTTAAACCCCAAAGTTCCTCTTATTTACATCCAGCGGGGAAGTGGATTAGAGGATTTTACACACTTTCTCTCCCACTCAAAGCAACACTCTGAACTTGCTATCTAATCAGTCTTAACACTTACTTCACAGCGACCAAATTTACTGCGGTAAACTGCACATCCAAAAATTTCAAATAAATATCATCAATCAACCTAAAGTTCTGTATCCACAAAGAATTAGATGCGATATTCTACACTATCTAAAAGTAAACCTGTTCTTAAATCATCCCAAATAGTAAACTGATAGAAGAGGAAACGATGGTAGGTTTTAATACTTACTGTGGTCATTGTATGCTTCGTACACGCTTGGTATTGATGGAGCTTGAAAAGCGATCGGTGTTCGTGCATATGTCGAGAACGGACTGGCAATGCTTGTGTAATTTCTCGGAGCAGGCAGATGAAATGGAGGCGAAAGACAGTGCGGTTTTGGAGTTTCGCAGATCGTTGAAGTGCAAAGAGTTGGTTGAGGCCTCGCAGGACTCGAGTTCAAAATATCATCGATAAAAAATGGCGACGAATTGTAGGAAGGATACCCAGGAACAGCCCGTGTCCATTCGCAGTGCTGCATCACCGAAGTTGTCGTCTGTGCGATCTTGAGCTCTTTCCTCGTTAAACGTTTAAAGTGTCTGACCGTCAACCAGTTTGTGCTACTCTATCTAAGCTTTTGAAGCTTTACGTCCAAACCGAACAGCACGGTTATGTTGAAATTAGCAACTAATGACTGCAATTTAGATACGGCCATATGATTGGCTATTTGTCAAATTAATAGATGTTCCATTTGATAAGGTGTAAGTGACAAAGCCAAGAGATCGCGCGCCTGTGGATAATTGTCAACTTAAACGTCAGCAGTAACTTCCGTAATGTCCCAGTGTGATAACAAAAAACATATATGCGATCCAGTACCGGGCAATTTACTAATTGAGCCGTGCATGAATGACGTGCTATTGCCCTCAAAGGAGTGTCACCAACTTTCGCTCATCACACCGACCACACACTCATATTCGCGCATGTCCCCATCTGTAAAATATATCAATCTGTATCTATCAAGATATTCCTTAGTTCGTTTTCCAAACATAATCGCGCCTCAAAAGGGCTGCTTAGGCACAGCGTGGCGCCAGTTTCAACGCAACTTGACACAGCCGGGTGTTATCAATTAGCGATAATTAATTAACAGGCATTTTACAGCATTCCTTGTCCCCTTTATTTTCAAAATCGACATGCAAGGAGCTGCTTTGTTCCTTTTAAAAAGTGGAAATGAACAAGTGCAAATCGTGACAATCTTATTTGCGCCACGAGTGCTTCAATAGAAATATTTTTAATTGACAGAGAAGCAAGACTAATCATCTTCCAAGAGAATCGGAGATCACTGGTCGATTCGTGCGTTGCGGCTCTCAGATATAGTTAATCTATTGATAAGCTTGTGATATGTTAACCAAAGGACTCTGATTCTAGACATGATACCACTAATACACAGTTCAATTCATTTTGGGTGTATACCTTGAGGTTTGCTACAAAACCCAACAGAGATATGCGATGAAAGAAGAAGGAGAAGTTGTTGGTGCGGTCAAGCCTACGGCGTTTATAAGGAAACAATTAGCATTGGTTTTTGTCGAATTTTCGCGTCATTGATTGTAACCGGAGTTAAATTGCCCGTTGATACATGAACATTCGAGTTACAACTTTGCTCGTTGTCTAACAATAGGTCATTTTTTAGTTTCCTGTACGTCTGGCTGAGCTATTTATGGTGTTGTTCCACCTTTCAGTAATCTAATAAGAAAAGTCATTTCGCGAAAGCGCGGAAAACTGGTTTACTTTGGTTAATGATATCGATTAGAGCGAGCGGTTTCTATATTCGGGTAGTGTATCGAATTGAGTTATTTTTTAGTTCTTATTGCATTAGTTTTCATTTCCCAATTGCTTAACTGATACTGTACGCTAAGAGTTATCTAAACTTTAAATTATTTATACCACACTAAAAAATACTAAAAGGAAAAGACCAAAGCTACAAAACCATGGCTGGCTGACAATAAGGGCGAAGTATGAGTTTGTGATTGCGCAAAAGACTTGTCAGAACAGTACCGTTTCTTATCTGGAAAGAGTTGTTAAACGGTTCGGGGAAGAGGCACGAAAGAACGTGCGGTAAAGCCGGTCTTGATATATCACTGCATATGGCCTGTCAAAGACAGGAAGGACCAGTCCTGACATCTGACTCTCTCACCCAAGTGCTACATATTCATTCAGTTATCACTTGTTAGATCAAAGTGCTGATAACTCCCGCGACAGTTAAAAGCAATTGTGGATCAATTTCCATTCCTTCAAGTAGGCATAGGGCTGGGATACTATTTCTACAGTCTAAAAAGTAAACAATTTAATTCATTTCCATATCTTCTCCTCCCACATGTTTAGCATTGAATAGAAAGTGTTGTTTTGCCAACACTACCACTAAACACATAGGCGCCAACTTTCCTCTGACAATTGGTGTTCTAGATAATGTATAAACCATTATTGGACCCAGTCTCCCGGTGGCTTTCATGTCTAGGGTCACACGATTAGCAAAAACTGCGACAGATAGTTTCATGCCAAGTTTTTATCGCTGATTTCCTCCTAAATACATTAAAGAAGAGCATTTATGAAACTAAAGCCGAGTTTAATGATCTTTTATTTGCTTAATATCAGATACACAGACTTCAACAATAACATGGTAAAAAGCCACAGGGAAGAAACTGCGCAAAACATGAAGACTTATCGAAGTGAGTACTCTTGACGAAAATCTGACTATACAACAACACCATGCATTATGAAACGCCAAAACGTACTGCTATTTCGAGACAGAAAAGATAATGACACTTCGAAAACGAGTTCAAATGTTATCAGACTTTCCTCGTTTGAAAAGTTTTTGTTGATTTGTATCAATCAGCTGCCCCGTGCAAGTAAGGGTGTTTCCTTGCGCAGGACAGTCACTTTCATTTGTTCTTCATCCTTTGGCTTTGCATAATAAAGATATCATACCTGTGACACATTACAGCAGGGAATTTTATCACCTCTACTTTCAATTTTAATACAATAGCTTTTGTCTCTTTGCCATTTTAGCCAGAAGAATCACCTTAAATTTTAACATAACAGACAAAGCTTTGATACACTGGTACATCAAAAGTGTGCTTTGTCACTGTTTATTCATTTTTGTCAAGCTGTCACTTTGTTTATCGCCGCCAGTTTTAAGCAAACGAATAGGTATATATTTCCAAACACTGTTTGGCTATTTGGTTGTCTCTTTCAACTTTACAGCTTTCATGTTTGCGAACATTTATGCTAGTTCATTGAAGCATACGGCAATACACAACCAATTCCTTGCCTATAACGCAAATACGTATTGTTGAAAATGAGTTTTTTACATCAAAGGTAGACGTACGCGCCATTTTATTTTAGTTTTATCAGTAAAGATTAGGAGAAAGTTTACGAACGCCCATTAGACGCTACAATTGTCCTTGGCATTTTGCTCTATTAGTTAGTTCAAAGTAATGAATAGATAGAATTGTGGTTTATTCAAGGAGATCATTACTCTACATGGGTAAAAAAATCCTTTCCATTTCTGTTAAAACGCAGCCGCAATGTTGTGCAGATTTTGATATACGTTTTGTTTATATCTTGTGTTATTGTGTTTTGGCAAGATAATGATCTAGGTATTTATTAGCTGAACATTAAATGTTTTAGCAAAGAATGCTAAAAGGAAATTCAAAGCAACTTTTTGCAATGTCACTAAAATGAAGTCTTTTAGCAATCAAACGGGGGTATTAAGCTGTGACGCACGAAAACTTCTTGTGGATTGAAAGTCGGTGAACGATTTGAAAAATCGATTTGCTTTGGTATCTTTTCTGTTGAAAAACATCTAATCGAGATTTGCCGATAAGTTAGTCATTCTAAATATCCGAGAGGCAGTTCCGATA
>JANVCF010195496.1:0-19410 GCA_025388745.1 Hydrozoanthus gracilis
ACTTGTGCTAGAAATACAAGACTGTTGGAGTGAATGGAAAAAATGCATGGACAAGGACCGAGGGATTCACGACGGTCTGTTTGGATAAGATCAAAGAACATTCAAAATGTCAAGCACACACAGAAGCAGTGTATTTTTCCATGTTTCGTTCTAAGTATTAAAGAAAATATAAACTGAAACACGATGTTTTGTTATGCAAATTAGAATAGTGTTATGCAAATTAGGACGCCCTTTTGCTGTCCAGGTCTGGCGAGAACCCTGAGTCTGCCTGTGACTTGTTTCACTGCTGGTATGAGTGTGAGCCATCTGGACTGAACAAGCCAGGTGAACATTTGTTCATCAAGAAATCTTCCTTGCAACATGTGGTCCAGGCTTTAACCCTGAACACCTGCAGCACTTACTCCCCATTCCTGCATGATACAACCTTGCACAATTTGTTGAAATTTAGGCATATAAAAAGTAGGAAAAAGTAGGAAATAGTAGGAATTTCAAGACAAAAGTAGGAATAGTAGGAGAGGGGTAAAAAAGTAGGAAAAGTAGGATCGCTTTGAAAGCCTGCTGATTTGGCATACATCCAGTGACTCCAACCTCTTCAAAATGCAGGAGATTTCTTGAGGAAAGAACTTTTACTGTGGTGATTGTCCAAGTGTTCATGTTGCCTTGCATCGCATCTCCTATTGGCCCTATTTGTAGATACAATCTTCTCAATCCTTATCTAGACACAAGGCTGTATGGATGTCTTATATACAATAGTAAAAAATCAACAGAGCTTATGGTAGTTAAAGTTGCATTGTCCTTTATGAGTCAGTTACAAACGGAATGCATGTTGTTGTATTCTTTTTATCCAAATTTTCTTTAAAAATGCAGCCCTGGGAAAGAGAGATCAAGCGAAAATGATTAAGTCATGTCAGGTGGCACTTCTGAAAATTATCAGTGAAGATCTTAACCCACACATGGTTATTGTCAAATGCACTAACAAATAGAAAAATAAAGTGTTGTAACTATGCTTTGGTAACTGAGAAACTAAACAACCGTAAATTAAAAAAAAACAAAAAACTAAGCTAAAAAATTTTAACCCTGCTAATTTTTCAGAAAGAACAAAAGTACCTATCAAAAACAAATGAGAAATTGAACTTAATCAAAAACTATGTAAAACTTTGTCTGCAGTACTGATCAACCATGGCTTTTATGGAAAACAAGTCGACTGGCTGCCAATAAGCACTACCTTTAAAATGAAAAACTAATCAAATTATCTGTTATTTAATTCAAAGCAAATACAATAAAAAAGCAACGTGAGAAAAATTATGCCATAAAAAGTATTAAAAAAAAGTTTTGACGACTGTTTGCAAGCAAGTATAATTACTAGTTTACAATCAACTTAAAATATATAATTTCAAGCTATCAATTTTGAGTTGATTTCAAGTATAGGCCATATTTTCAACTGCAACAATGGGTAATTTTTGTCTCAACACTGGCAGGAAGTACTTTATACAAAAGGCTATTGTTTATGTTGGTGCCATTTTCGGAGAAAAAAGAGGAAAAACAGATGAAAGTCAATTTGATCGAATGTGACACAGAATACACTAAGCTTCTGATAAACCCTGAGGTGAGAACATCAGGACTAGGGCAGTCGATTGTTACCTATATCCCTCGGAAAAGGAAACAAGAGAGTACCGGCATTTTTTAACCTTACCACAAAACAAAGGTGGCTTCAGAAAGGCAAGGAAATATGAACAAGGAAAAAATGCTAAATTATTCATTACACCAGATCAATACAAGTTCTAATGGTTGACACTTCCAATTAAAATGAACAATTGAAATGTCGACATAAAATAAATTTGATAGGCTTTCATGCAGCGATTGGGCAATGAGGCCGAACGAAGGCGGCAGTCTTACACGCAATATAAAAGTTAAAATTTGCAACGAAGATCTGAAAACTTGGTAATGTAGAAAATGCTTTGATGACAACCACACTTACGATCATAGGAGCTCAGTTATCATACGTTTTTTTCTAGCCATTGGAAAGAATTTAAAAAGGAATCGGGTAGTCGATTGTTGGGAAGAAAGAAACTAAATCCATTTCATCTCGAGTTTTCAAACAATTTTCCCGTTCGTATAAAGACGCAAAGTTGATACTCGTATCATCAATTATTTTGAAAGGACACAACCAGTTAAGAATTAAATAACAAATCGAAAGATATAAATCATAAATCATCTTGTCCAGCCAAAAAAGTTTAAAAATTGCCCACAACTGAACAAAACGACGGTAGCGAATCACTTTGCTTACATGAATGTTTTTGGGCACTTTTCCCCACAAATTGTTGATTTGGGTTTTGATTTTCCTTCTTCTTGTGCGGCGAAATGCTGAACCGGTTGCTGCCGAGGCAGGCTTTTGTTGTAAGCTATGAAGAAATCTTCAAATCCAAACAAAACTGAGCGCTACTTTCCTCCAAAATGGAGAAACTCCCTACGCAGTCCACGACTGGTTTTGCAACTTCGTCAGGGCTGAAAGCTACCCACAATGCTGTTCTCCGTAATACGAAATGTTATTGACCGACTGACATGTCCGAGAAATTATCGACTGCTAAATTGACATCCTGCCTGAAGATCCCGGATGAAACAAACTACATGTGCAGCCTGGAAGAAAGAAAGACGCCGGGTGAAATAAGGACGCTTTGAAGATTTGTTGACATTTTTTAATTGATATTCACCTGATTGGCCTTTACTTATTTCAGTAAGTTCAGCACATCTGTTTATATAAACTATTTTCTATTCAAATCATTGAACATAACTCTTCTAAGTTAATGGTTATAGGCCATGTTTTGTAAACATGCAGTCTGAACATGGTTAATCTTCGACACTTTGGTAATTATAGTTTACAGTTTTGTTGTTGATTTAAATCTGGTTTAAGGTTGTTATGGTTTGATTGTTTGTGCCAACTTTTGAGTTATTCCTTTGTTGGTTGAAAACTACTAGCCACGTTCTAGACGGGGCTATGCTATATTTCCGTTTAGATTCCAGGAAATGTTGGTACATGTATGCAGAAATGACTTCATCCCTTTTCGGAATGACAGGAGATTTTGAGGATGTGTGGAGAAAATATTGTTCTGTTTGAAATAATTCATAAAAATTTTGCCTGACTCCTGTGCATGTGCAGTACTATCAGCTTACTGGCAGAAGACACTGTTGAGGGAAACCCATTCTCCGGGGGGATGGGGGTACTATATTGGGATGGTAGTTATGACTGTCTTATTTTTAGGGGTCAAAATTGCAATCCGGTATTATTTAGGCATCGTAAAAAGAAATCTGATGTTAAACCAAGAACCTGGTATTTTTTAGGGTTTTAAAATGTGAAGTTACTGGACTACTTGCAGTCCCATGTTTTAGCAAACATGGTACTGATAAGAAGATTTAAAAGATGTCCTTTGGTTATAATTCTATTACGCATACGCATACTTTATTCTCTGCATATCACATTTAGCACAACATGCTGAGACTTAAAGCCAACATGTTAGCTACTCAAGAAAATTTCAGATTTCAATTTGTATTTTTTATGGTAAATTTAAAACCAAGAGGTATTTTTAGGGCAAAAAATTTTTATCCCTTGGTATTTTTTAGAGTATTTTGGGGAGCTTTCCCATAGTAATAATCATATAGTATCAACATAAAAGGCTTAGTTGACACAAGGTCCTCAATGTTTTATAGGCCATGCGTCGAGGTGGTCGCATGCATGGAAGTCCTGGAATGCGTGGTGGTCACATGCCACCTTACATGCGGAATCCAATGGGGCAAAAATTTGTTGTTAATCATGCCACTTTTGATCCAGTGCTGGTTTGTATAATTTTTTTGCCATATTTTAGATTGTTTTGTGAATAAACTGATTTAGAAACTCTTATTGAATTATTACTAAGAGCAAGAGATATCTGGTCTTTTTTCTGAAGCATTAGATGCTATAACATTTGACAGATATAATTTGCATCTCAATACTCAGGCTGAAAACTACTTCCCCAAAGCAACTCCAGCACTGGAAGACAGTGGACTAACACAGGTATAGCTTGTATCTGTCAGACTGTCAATTTATTTAGAAAAGGATTTAGTATTTAAGTGGCTAGCTCAGAGTACTTCAATATGCAGCATTATTTAAAGTTCCTATCAAACTCCAGATGAAAAGTAGAGCCCTTTAATAATAGTAATTTTTGAAAATAAAACTTGTTCTTGCCATTCCCGTTGCATTTTTTAGACTTGAAGTGTGCAATGATGACATAGCAGGAGGTATATGACGTAGCACGAGGCATATCTTTTTTATCTCAAAAGTTCAATTTTGAACACTTTAGTCACATTGTTATAACTGTAATCAATGATTAAAAATATTTGAATTAAAATTTTATGAGATTTTAAACAGAAATGAAATTTTTTAAACAAAAACCATTAAACTCACTGCTGCTACATCACAGGTTACCAGTCCCTGGCTGCTCGGTCAAAATTTTAATTCCAGTCTTTTTTTTATTATAAAGCCTACTTAGACGCGAAAATTTTCTTTGGTTATTTGAATTTTGAGTTCAGAGATGCCAACAGTTTTAATCCAAAAAGTAAAAAAAATAAGCTTGATAGGGACTTTAAGTTCTTCTTTCTCAGTGTCATCTTTTCCATTAATTAAGTACTTTGTTTTTGTAATTTTTGTAACATTTGGGCAACTCTTCTTCTTAAGAGGACAATGAGTTGCCGAAATGATACAAGAAAGTGGGCAAGGAACAGCTGAAACCTTATTAGAAAGATATAAACAAAGTATGTAAGGCAAAAGATGGTTGAAAGGAGAACTTTTGCAGATTTCCATTTGTGCCCGCATAAGAAAATTTGCATGTATTGTATGTAGCAATAATTTTATTATATTTCAGTGTTGTTATTTCTCATCCTCACGTAAGATTTGCCAAAAATTAAGATAGTAGAGTTGAGCTCGAGGTTGTGTGTAACTTGTATGCTTGTTTGGGCATTGCAGGAGAGCTCAGATTTATAATAACATGACAGTAACATGCAATTTTATTTTAAAAAATTCTTCAGATTGTAAACTACTAAACTTTTGCATTTCACTCGCAGCAAGATTTTGACTCAGTATTTATTCAGAATTTGTGAGATTTGATGAGAGCAGGCAAGAGTTGTCACCCAACCAAGATAAATGAAACTCTTGTCAACTTTCATAAAATCTTATGCTTTTTTTGGTTGTTACTATTACATAACAGATAATTAATGTTAAGTAACACTTATTAACAAACACCTTACAGGCCTTACTTAAACGGAATGGAGAGCTTACTCCAAGTGCAACAGAGCAGGTATCTTTTGCTTATTAACTATAATTATTTGTGTTACTGTTAAACTAACTTTATTTATCATCATTACACTGGGAGTGGTTGCCCATTCTTTGAAACCAGCGGCTTTTGTTTAATCACTCGATGGCACAGATCTCAGTGTGACAGTCAATTTTGTGGAGGGAGTAAAACCAGAGAACCCGGAGAAAAACCCTCGGAGTCAGAAGAAGATAGACAAATCTTAGCCCACATGCAAACCCAGGATTCGATTCTGGGTCCACAGAGGTGGAAGGCACAAGCACTAACCACTTAGCCATTGTATTTGTGTATTTGTTTATCTGTTGTTAGGCTATAAAGTGGTTTTTGAATCACGGGCACTAAGATAATATCAGTATATAGTTAATGATTGATAATGTAGCAGCTAGTATTGTAAAGACTTGTGACCATTATTTTCACCAAATTAAGTCCGAATTGTCCTTTACTATTCGTGACAAATGCTATAGCTAAGTAGCTACCGTTATTTTCACCGAATTGTCCTTAAATGCTAGTTACTAACCATTAGATGGGGTTGGCGAAGCCATGAACGAATGTACTTTGACATCTAAAGCTACCAAAGCGTTTTAAAAATCTAAATATGTACTTACTTACATGATTTTCCGCAGAAGTTTCCATTCTTTGAACTAATCATTCCAAGTTGTGCGCTGTGTTATGGTGATGTGATCAGAAGTAACGCCAACAAACAATGTCCATGACCTACATATAGGTTTTGCCTCAGTTCTCAAGGGACACTACTCGACGAGCCGTCACATTTTTTTCACTTAGCTGGCGGTTTTATATTTCATTCCAGAGTTTGTTATAAATTCAGATCTCGCTTATAGTACTAAAAAATTACCAGAGTGGGCAGCTTCCAACCAAACCATTGTCTTCTTGTCTGCTAATTAAAACGGCCAAGTTTTACAATTGTTATGGGACAACGATGACAGATTCCCTGGTTACGGCCTCTTATAAAAACAACCTTGGCTCACAGATTTTCCCAACGTGACAGCAATAGCTTTGTCACGAATAGTAAAGGACAATTCGGACTTAATTCGGTGAAAATAATGGTCACAAGTCTTTACAATACTAGCTGCTACACTATCGACCATTAACTATATTCTGATATTATCTTAGCGCCCGTGTTTGAATTTGTGTTAAAACTGGCACCAAGAAATTTCACCAACTTTATTAGTTTCTGATATTCTTTCAAACCCCACGAAACACGAGGTATACATGCCAAACTTAAAACAAGAGCCAGAATATTTTGGCGTTTAGATCCAATGGTCCCTCAAATGACCTATAACAATGTTGAAGACTGTTTTAAGAGTGTAATTTGCTCTAAGCAAGTTCTTGAATCAAGTATTCCAACTTGAAAAAATTTTCCTTTTACAAAAATTGCCTTTTGAGTTGCTTTTGCTGAAAAGTCTTTGGTTATTGGTTTTTGATTTGTTTGTGTACCATAAATATATAATTAATGAAATCAATTTAAAGTGTATCTTTCTACCTTCTCTCTCTACAGACTGCAGTTCTTAATCTTGTAACCAAAATTACAAGTATTATAGACAATCTCATTGTGGCTCCAGATGGCTCAGAACTGGTGAGAGTGTTTTTGTGTGTGTTTTTAAGTAATCCTTTCTGGTTCAAACAAGGTGGCCCTGCAGTAGACTGGCTGAGCGCTTACCTCCAGTATCTGGTCCCATTGATATGGCTGTTTGGTGCTGGAAAAAACAAGAGGGTGCTAAAAAGGCAAAAGGGCACATCACCCTTCTGTTTTGCTGGTTTGAACTCTTGTTGTGAAGTGCCTGTTTTCTGCGATAAACAGGCTACAGTTAGATGAGGATCTCAGAAAAAATTTTTGTTGTTGGACCAAACTTGGAACCCTGTTTTACTAAAAGATTCAGTCTTAAACTTTGTTTCTAACTGGCTGTATTCGATAGATGAAAATCTAAAATCTCTATCCATTTAAGACATTCAAAGCCAGGCTCAGAGAAAACATCATTAAACACTATTAAAATTATTTACAACCAAAGTAGTTTTCCCTATTTCTTTCCTAATGATATACATTATTTTTATTGGTTTTTTTTCTATTTGAATTTATTTACACTATTTTTTATTTTTATTTATGTTGTAAGTAGTATTTGATATATATTTTTATGTGCTGATTTAAACATGTCTTAATTAAACTGTGTTCTGACTGCCCGGTGAGTATAGCCCTCTTGGTTATTCCGGGTAGCCAGCACTCAAAATCTGTAATACATAAGGTGAAATAAATATTGTTGTTGTTGTTGCTGTATAATTTTGCTGGTTTTATCACAGGGAGTTGAGGAGGTCAGGGCTGTTGGCTCTCATAAGAAAGGTACCATGCTACTGGGCCATCCAGTGGCAGACTTGGCAGTTATCCTCAAGAAGTTGCCATCAGGTTTGTTCGAAAATTATATTTATGTTGAGAGAAGGTGGAACTCAGGTTGTGGCTGAAACAGTGCTGGTTTAGAACTCAAACTTTTAGGGCTAAAGAACAAGTTGATTTACACTAATCTCTTAATGGTTACAAAGTATAACTAAGGAGTTGGCCATTTCTGACTTACACTCCAGGATCTACACAAGTAAAACTTCAAGTCAAGGGTTCATGCTTAAAAATACAGTATTGTAAGTGTATGAAGAATGAGCACCTGGCCTCGACATTCAAGGTTTTGTAAACGTGAAAACAACGGAGCATAAATCAGCCTAATAACATCAAACTTATAAATTTGAGATCCTTGTATTACTGATTGTGAATTGTGCACACAACAATAGATTGCAATCTTTGCATGATTTCACCTGGGAGTGGTTCCTGTAACCCTGGTGATATATTCCCTGTTTTTGGGGCAGTTTTTGTAAAGCAAGTATACCAACAAATAAGGCACTGTTTTATCCGACTGATTATTTTTTTCATATTACCAACAGGTTCTTCATTCAGGGCCAGTGCTTAAAAGGAGATAGTTCATGCTCACTTTAGCAGAGTGCTAATCATAACAAATCCACAATTTTATTTGTCTCCAATTTTGGAGGTAGTTTATAGATTGAATTGTTGTTAATGATGCACATATTTATGGTTTTCTCTAAAATATGTTGTAGAATCAGATGTCCTAGCATTGGCCACTCGAGTGCAGAATGGTTTAAAAGAGGAGGCATCAGGAAGCAGCGATGGCTCAGCATCCACTGCAGGTGTTGTGTCATAGATCTCACATATAACATAATATTAAGGAAAAAAAATTATGACAGTCAACTTGAATTTAGCTTTTTCAAAAAAAATGGCATCAAAGTCTTCTACTAACTGTTTGAAAGATGTTTTACCAAGTATAGGATTATTGTAGTTTTGTTTCTCAAATAATATAGATGTGTATTTGATCATATACCAATGCAAAAATGCACAATATTGATAACAAGTAGTATCACGTAGCTTAAATGCTTTTTGTAACTAATAGGAAATTTCATGTTTACTTTTTCAGATTTTCCTATGCAGTCAAATGAGGGAGGTAAGGCCAATTCACACTCTAACATTCTCTCATACAAACACAAGTGCACTTAACTTTAGTCCTTTTCAGCTTCAGTTGACTTGCTGTTACGTGATTTGACTTGCACGTAATAAGTTAACAACAACGTTACACACACTACAGGAAAACTTTCAAAAAGTGGTTGTCAAATGAAAAAATCTAGCATTATTGATACTAGTGAAGTCTGCAAAGGGTCAGACTGGACAAAGCTATTGCAGCATACAGCGTACTTTTTTATGAAAACATTCAGATGCTAAGATTTTCTGACAAAAAATAAAAAGAAGGTCGTTATTGAGAGTGTTTTCACATTACAGCTGGTGTGTATCAATAATAATTGTATTTTGTTTGTTTGTGCCTAGGGTTCAACATAAGCAGCAGTGAAGGAGCTCTTGTCCGAGTTTTGATTACAACATTACCCAAGAACTTGCGAGATGTTGACCCTAGTAAACATGGTATGCTATTTGTAGTAAAAGTAGCTGCTCTTTTGAATTTTGACAAATCTTTGCCATGATGATAGCCTTACAGGCTTCAACCAATGAGAGCAATTTTTAGGGTTTGAAGTCAGATAATGTAAACCCAAAAATAAACAAACTGTATTTG
Organism: Hydrozoanthus gracilis; assembly: GCA_025388745.1. NCBI lineage: Eukaryota > Metazoa > Cnidaria > Anthozoa > Zoantharia > Hydrozoanthidae > Hydrozoanthus > Hydrozoanthus gracilis. The sequence continues at coordinate 9,473 of JANVCF010195496.1, forward strand.
TTTGAACTCTTTAGGTGTTAGCTGTGTCTGATTTAAATTGTTGGGCACCATTTGACAAAAAAGTGAATTTAAAACCACAGCATTACAAATTCAAGTAGAAATTAGCCGGAGCTTTCTGTAATGGCAATTTTTGGTTGCCTCTAAAGTTTTTGCTTTTCCCCTAAATAAAAAGTTGTTTGAAACTCTGCTTGCTTATCTCTATCTTTGCGTATCTTTGAATCTCGTTATTACATTAAGTTCAATAGATACCAATTTTCACGGCTTTAACTACTGAAACGTTGTTTAAACAGTTGGTTGTGAACACTATTATTTTCATTTTGGGTTTAAACAGCCCTTGAAAAGTCCTGGAAAAATTTAAAAAAAGCAGCCCTGGAAAACCCTGGATTTTTGTACGAACTCTGTTATCAAAAGTTTCCACTCTAGCCATGCTTCTAATTATACCTGCTCTAAAGTATTTGCTCTTCATTGTAATTGGTGTGATGTACCTTTACTCAGGGCTTGAAATTTACCTTTCTTTTTGAATCACCAGCTGGGTACAAGAGGAAAATATTTGGTAGTCTGACACAAGTTTTAAGTAGCCATATTTATTTCCAATGTGTAATCTTTACTACATCTGGGACATCAATAGTTGCATTTTTTTCCAGATCTGTTTTCCCCAGAAAAGAGATCAGCTTCATTTGTTCATCACATTTTCTACTTTTCATTTTATTAGAAACAATAACTCTTAGTTAATTAGTCCAAAAGGTTCCACACAATCTTGTGGCAGCTAGCTGGCTTAAGATTCTAAAAGTCTAGTAGTCAGTACTTGTTTTTTGTTAGCACTGGCCCCTGTAGGTAGTAAACTAAACAGTTTGCTCTTCATTGAAGTTGATGTAAAGCTGTTAGAGGGAGCCCTTGCCACCATTCGACATGCAAGATGGTTTGAAGAAAATGCCTTTCATACCAGGTATGTTATCGAAACTATGTTTTAAGTCTTTCAGTTTGATGATGCAATAAAATGAAAATTGGTGTGTCAGATCTCACTAAAAATGCCACTAATGTGAAATTGGAATCATACCTCAGTTCCCTGCCATTGTCAAGTTTCAAACCTCACAAAAGTATGCCACCAAAATTTTGGATTTTATTGATCAAAAATGCTGCAATTTTGACGAGGTCTCCCTGTGTTGTGCTGAACATGATATGCAGTGAATAAAGGCATGTGCGTAGTAGGAAGTTTGCCAAAGCACTTCTGTTTAACTTTTTGTTAAGTACGCACGTTTACTAAAACAAGGGGCTGCAAGCAGTCTATTAGCTTCTGATTTTTCAACCCTAAAAAAATACTAGGCTCTTTGATTAACAGAGGATTCCTTTTAACAACCCCCAAAAAATGCTGGACTGACTATTTTGACCCCTAAAAAATATGATGGTTATACCTCCCCCCCGGGTGCAAAGCTTTCCTTAAACAAGAAATTACTGCTTCACCTGTGGCTAAACCCGGTGTAATACAAGCTTATGAACAACCCCCCCCCCCCCCTCTGGTGTACTTTTAAAACTGTTTTATCTTTTTGCAGCATTCGTGTGTTAGTAAGACTATTGAAGGACTTGAGGAAAAGGTTTCTCGGTCTGCAAGGACTAACCCCATGGTTGATTGACCTCCTGGTATGTTCTTCAGCTTTGATAATCAAAACTTTCATTAAAAAGGAACAAACAAGGAACTGTTGAATTAGAAATTATTGGTTCACAAGTTGAAAGCTAGAAAAAATTCTGAGTTTCAAGATTGAACCCGCAACCCTCTGATTACCAGTCAGATGCTCTACCCATGATTCACATGGGGAGCCGAGTCACTGGTTAAGGTCTTGTCTTGTCTCGATATGTGCAATAGCCGGTTGACACTTGCATCTATTATCAAACTTATGGAAGAGTGAATCTTGAACATATAGTTGAAGAAGAACTTCAACTGTATATCCAAGATTCACTCTACCATTAAAGCAGACAAGGAACTGTGTTACAGCTTAAACTTAAGCCAATTTTGCCTGTTAGTAAAGGTGTTTGATGTAAGTAACCCCTGGATGCCAGCGGAATGTTATGCATATAAAGTGAAAACTTAATAATCTGTAGTATTGGTGTAGAAGTTTTGCAACTTGTGTTGTACATATAGATTGAAGGAAATCACTTATCAAGTTTTGTGTGATCAGAAAAAATTCTGAGTCATTTACAGGAGTCGAACCCCCAACCCTCTGATTACTGGTCAGATGCTCTACCCACTGAGCTACAGAGACTTACATGGGGAGCTGAATTACAGAATAAGTTCTTGTCTATTCCTTGCTGGACACACGTCTTGCATCTGCTTGCTCAATATGCCCAATAGCCAATGCTATAAATTATCAAATGATAATCAGTGACTCAGATTTTTTTCTAATCACTCAAAACTTGATAAGGGATTTCCTTCAATCTATCTACAGGTAATATTGGCTTTTAATTCATTGGACGAGCAGTGACATGATTGGACAAATAGACTTTCTCTTGTTATACTTTTTCCACTATGCCCATTCTGATGCTCATAGATCCACTCACAAATAGGATAGTAACTTTTTTTGTAATTTTGTTTCATATGTTTGTTCTGTAGGCCCACAGAGCTGCTATGGTAAACTCATCACGACAGCCACTTGCAGTCAATATGGCATTTCGGTAAGTTCTTTCATCCTTATATAAGGATAAGCGTTGTGTAATTTTCAAGGACAGGTGCGAGCAGTTAGCAGGGGAGGGGTACTAAATACAACATTTGTCATCAACTGTAGCATAAGCAGCTTACTCAATCCTGATCTGGTAGGTTGTGTTTTAAATAATTTTATTACAAAATGAGTAAAATATTGAGGGTTTTTATTGTCATCATCACCATCATCACCATCACCATTGCAATAATAATCACATCATCACCATCATTGCAATAATCATTATCATCATAATTATCACTATTGTCATTGCAATCATCACAATTATCTTCATAAACCCCACCCCCACCCTCCTTGGCAAATTGGGCCTTTTGTTGGGGGCTAACCAACAGCAGGAAGAGTTGTTTAATGCCCAGGAACTAAGAATAAACAGCCTTTTCCCTTCAAGACATTAAGCTTAGTTTTAAAAACCCGTACATGCCTTACAAGTCACACTGCTATGTACACTATCCATTGTTAATCTTAATACACTGTTTCTAATTGATTTCAGACGTGCTCTGCAGCTTCTAGCATCAGGCTTGTTCCTCCCAGGCTCAATGGGTATTATTGATCCATGTGAGGTAGGGGTTGATTGGTCTTTGATAGTGTTTTGTTATGCTTAAAGGCTTACATGTAAATTGATCTTATCAAAAAGAGTTGAACGTACGTTACTATCTTAAAAGTGTACGTTTAGGGTACAAGGAATTTTCAAACTATTTCGTAACGAGCTAGACGTTACGAACGGCTTTATGAGCAGAACCAGTTTGTCATTCACGGTTGAAAAAAAAAACATCCTCACGGATCAGTGTTTCTTATTATTTCTTAGGATAAATAAAAACGTATTTCAGTTATTGACTTCTTTTTAACAAGTGATTGTAAAAACTGTACTACTACACTTTGCTGATATATGCCCATTAAAAATGTTCTTCCTTGGGGGGGGACACACCCCCCCCCCGACCGATTCCTTCGCCCATGTCGTCTGTTCGTTCTTTTGTGCATTTATGTGTTTGTTTGTTCATTTGGTTGCTCTTTCCTTCGTCCGTTTGTTTAGTCACTTATTTTAAAATTTGTTCATTTATGCAGTCATTCAATCATTCGTTTATTTATTTACTTTTTGTTCCTGTGTTTTTCATTTGTGTTCGGTCATAGGATGTTCCTTTCTTCCGTAATCTTAGGTAATTTCCAAGCTGTCATTTCAGAATGGAGAAAAACAAAAATCGATAAGCACTGTTATAAAATACTATACATAAGTACTTCCTCCGCTCTATCTTATGAGGGTACCTCTGTGTTTGCTTGTAGAGTGGCAACGTCAGAGCCCACAGTGTCCTTAGCCTCGAGGAACAAGACTCCATTACGACAAGTGCACAAACATTGCTACGATGTTTGAACCACGGAGCATTCAACGAGATTTTGAGTCTGGTGAGTGTTTACGGTGTTAGGCCCTAGTACGTTGATAATTTTTCAGCAACTTGTTCGGGAGTTGAAGCATTCTTGAATACAGAAACCACAGAGGGGCAAGGAGCTATCATCTTTTATTGCTGGGATTTATTTTCCACAGCTCAAGTTGAGAAGGACGGAATCTGGATTTTACTACTTGGAATTTCGACAATGCGAGCTGCTTAAAATAATAGCAAGGGTATACCTAGGTTAATTTGATACAACGGCTGTATTGAATAGTATAACAGGGGAGGATGTCTATGTTATTCTCATCAAGGTTCAAGCCATTTGCCGCGCGAATGCGGGAATAACGAACATTTCCTTAGCATTTTTTTGTATTGGCCAGACTTTTTAGCCTTTCCCTGTATTAGACTAAAAGTTGTTTGTTTTAGAAGTTTTAAGGCGTTTTACTGTTTTGTATTAACTTGACAAACATTTTGCTTTAAGTAATGTTGGTATATTTTACTACTCCACAGCAACAGGATGGAATCCCAATAGTAGGTGAGCAGCGGTTGTCAATGCCTAAACTCTCCTTACATTAACTTTTACTAATTAGACGATGTTATCTAACTCTGTTTAGCAGTCGAAATGGATTTCATGCTTGCTTTCATAAATACATACATACAATACATACAATTTCTTGAAGCTCCCTTCCCAGGGCTTTTCAGTCACAATATACTAACTAAGATTAACTAATATACAAATAGAATGGAACTAAATTATTAGCTAATTAAAATAGTATAAAAACAAAGACAAAAACATATTAACAAGTCTCTTCTTAAAAATTCCACCGTCCACCACTTCCTTAAGGTCTTTGGGGAGACTATTCCAACATACAGCGCCTCTGTAGGCGAACGATCTCTGCCCAGGTAGATTCAGATCTTTTTTTATTTCGTGTATTTCTGTTTTGTAGATCAAGTCTCCTTGTAAATTGAGGCAATAGAAGTCTGGTTCGGAAACATATGAGCAGGGGGGTGTTTTTTTACGCCGACACCCAAGGATGATGATCTAATATATTTCAGGCTTTCAAGTGATCCTACTTTTCCTACTATTTCCTACTTTTTTAACCCTTCTCCTAGTATTCCTACTTTTGTCTTGAAATTCCTACTATTTCCTACTTTTTCCTACTTTTTATATGCTTCGATTTCAACAAATTGTGCAAGGTTGTATCATCCAGGAATAGGGGGTAAACCTTGCAGGTGTTCAGGGTTAAAGCCTGGACCACATGTAGCAAGGAAGATTTCTGATGAACAAATGTTCATCTGGCATGTCCAGTCCACATGGCTCACACTCTGACAGCTGTGAAACGGGCCACAGGCAGACTAGAAGCAGTTCATCAGTACTTCTTCTAAGCCTCAGTTGTCCTACTTTTCCCCTTGAAATCCTTTTGTCCTATTTTTAAAAGAACTTTGGTCCTACTTTTCTCCTACTTTTTCACCTGGGTGTGCTTGAAAGCCTGATATTTACTTATATCGTAAATTATAGCTCTCGATACCGACGTGACGAGTTGGGGCGGTGTGATTGTCACGCCCGGTTCCAAGGCGTACGAGAAGCAGGAAGAGAAAACTGAAGATGCCGCCGAGGAGGAGGAAGGCGAAGGGGACGAGGAGGAGCAAGAGGGTGCCGCCGAAGTTGAAGAAAAAATGGAAGCCGAGACAACATGAGGCAAGTAAAAAGTGTACGAAGAACTTAAAGTGCATATGAAGTGAAAAGTTTTTTTTACTTCAATGGATAGACCTTGCTAATTGAGGAACAGTGGTGAAAAAATTTTGCCAAACTCTTTCCTGGTTCTTTAGGTATTAACATTTAAAATTTTCATCTGATGACGTCATGAGTGGTTACGACAAATTTGCGTTTTTCTAAAATCTGCTGCCAATCCGTAAAATTTGGGTGGGTTTGAGCCAGACTTGGACTGATGATCCATCTGCCTCGGATACATCAATAATCCAACTTTAGCTAAAATACACCCAAGTGTTACGGATTGACAGGAGATTTGCTGTTTCTCATTTAGCAAGGTCTATCCATTGATGTAATAAAAGTTTTCACTTCATATGCACTTTAATGTAACTATGATTTTAAAGCCAATGTTGACGTTTATAATGGTTTAGTGGTGTCGGTGAATACTTGATGATGTTAAGTTTATAATGGTTTTTGTGATGTTAAAACAGGCGAATAGTTACGACGATTCTGATGATGATGATATTGACGTTGATAGTGATTTTCGTGTTGGTTCTGGTGAATGGTTACAATGATCGTGATAATGATGTTGACATTAATAGTGATTTTCATGATGTTGGTGCTGGTGAATAAATACAATGATCATGGTGATGATGTTGATACTGATGATGATTTTTATGATACTGATGCCGTTGAATAGTTATACAATGATTGGAGTAATGATGAAGTTGATGTTGATGATCACTAGACGATGCTGATGTTGTTAGTGATTTGAATGACATTGGTGCTGGTGAAATGAATATAGATGATGATTTTGGTGTTGATGGTGATAGTTATAGTGAAATTTTATGTTGATGTCGAAGAATAGTTAAGAAGGTTGCGATGATTAAAATTATGTTGATAGTTCCGGTGATATTTTCATGATGGTGAATGCATTTTGTAAAGATGTGTTAAATGATTAACCTGCTCAAAAAGGTCCGTGTATTTACTGTTATTTTTTCGCTTAACGTTGCAGATCTATACAGCTTACTGTTTGGTCGATCGCCTGCGAAGTTGTCGTTCACGTTTAGTTTTTTATTTTACAAGAATTATCTGTAAATTATTAGTTAGAATAAATATTACTTTAGTATAGATAATCCGTGTAATTTGTGATGTGAACTCTTTTGGACAACAACCATAGTTTGTCTTAAAAATTTACTTTTTCATTTTATCCACCCAACTCAGTTACTTTCGCAGTCTTCTTCTTAACAAGTGTTTATGGAATTTCATTTCCCGTCCTTTGCCCATTGCCCGAACCATTGACCACCCACAGAACAGTGTTTATGCAGGATTGCTTCAGCGGAGCTACCGAAGCAAATAAAGCTATGCTTTGATTTGTCAGGTTTTAGACATAAAAAACGGTTTTAAACAAGCTTTGCGAACAAATAAAATTGAATGCTTAGCAGTTGCAGCATATCGAACTTTGGGTTTGCCTAGAACTACGAGATTTTCCAATTTAGTACTAAATTAAGTGAGGTATCGTGACGACTTTATTTATCGAAATGATAATTGTAACGTGTGTTCAGGAAGTCTCGTGACATTTTTTTCGCGCGCTTGTCGCGCGATGTTTACGGCTTTCACGTGAAGCGAGAAGTTTTCTCGTCCCAACAAGAAGGCGAATAACGCGGTGCTTAGTCTCTTTAAATCTATCTTAATTTAGCGTTATCCTGTGAGCGGTTTGTTAATGAAAAGATAGCCCAAACAATTAAATGATATGATATGTGAATTCTTGAAAAAAATGTCGAAGTCAAAAAGAACTGAAGCGATTGAACAGAAAACGAATTTGGTTGCGTTAAGTCGTCATTGACCAGCCGCCAGACAACGCCAACAAAAACGACCAATTAAAAAACGTAGATGCCTCTAAAGCCGCTTATAATCCAACTTTGTAAATGTACTCACTGGTATATAAATATACCCAATAGTATAGCTAATTTCAGAAGCAGTTATTACTTGTTGGAGGTATTGACTCACGGAAAGGCAACGATAATAATGTAACTTCGTGAATTAAGTACTGTTTGCTTAAAAATTGCTAGACAAACAAGTTCAATTTTAGTTAGAGAGAAAGTTGAATGAAATTCAAGTTGAAACGCTTTTTAATTCGTTTAAAAGTTCGTTTTTTGTTCAAGTAAATCGAGTAAGTTCTTTGACAATTTTACCTAACAGACGGTGCACCCACACGATTTTCGTGAACTCTGTAAACTAATTTTAACTTGGAGTGTACTAGATAAGGATTTAGATTGTCAAGAGAGAAATTTTCTTTTTATTGACATGTACTTTCATAGCAGCCACAACTAGCTCAATATTTTATGTCTAAGAGTGGAATTTTTTTTTTTGCTTTGCTTCAAAAAGGGTTTCTTTTAGAATGTTATGTTCTCGATGGCTTTTCTCAATAAATAACTCTTTGGAGAACGGGTTAATCATTTTGTGTGCTTGAACAACTTCAAATCATACTTGTTTACACAAGACACCTTTTTACCACTTGCCAAGCATTTCAAAGATAAACAATATTTAAAAGGCGGGGATTAATATGTCGTTGACAGCTAGAGTTGGTAGTTATTTAGTCTGCAAGTTGGAAGAGAGTAAACTTTTACAAGAGCGCGTTGAAACCTAAGAATCTCCATTATGTTTCGGAAATCAAAAGTTAGCCCCGACAAGAAAACACCGCGCTCAATAAAATCGATGCGTGTTTTGAACACGCACGAAACGAAAAAACTCAACGACTCCATGGAAAAGTTTCAAAAGGAATACGAGAAGAAAATGAGAAAACTTTCAGTGGAACAGACAAAACTTTTAACAGCGCAAAAAGGTCATGGTGTAATAACGAGACGAGGCTCTCTCCCAGTGGCTCCCGCAATATCGATGTCGTACTCGGCAGAGCCTAGGGAAAGAAAACTGTCCTGTGCTCTATCAGACTCTGCCATTAACCAAAAGTTGGTTTATGAGCGCAAAACTGAACGGTCCGGGATCGACACAAGTCATAAAACGCCAGTCCCTCCACCTAATTTCCGTGAACGAATCAATTCGCCGCCATTTATTAAACTGCCTATTATCAAAGATAGAAACAAAGTTGAGTTCGCAATACCACCCAACTCAGAGAAATCGCCAGTTGTTTTGAATAACAGACCAAGTTTGAATATAATTGAAAAACTAAGCTCGAAATGGCAGCAACTAACGGCAAAATCAGGCACAGAAGACCAAAAGGAATGGCCAGTTACGCATCTGAATGAGAATGTGTTTTCACCTCGTGAAGTTAGATCTGAAAGCCGCGTACACTACGGTGTTTACAATTCCGAGAGTGGAGAAAACACGCTTTACTCACGCACCTTCTCTAGAAGAGGAGAAAACGGTACTGGCCTTGTCCTACCAGCGGCTATTGAGGGAGTTGCACCAAGTGTCAAAAGTAAAGAGACACTTAAGTCTTGGGAAGAAAAAAGGGAGCTGGAGGAACAAATGGAAGATCTGAAAAAATGTCGGTACTTGAGACATCTACCCTCTTCCTTTGAGGAAAATGACGAATACGATATTGACACAGTTTTCAGTAGAAATTAAAATGAGCTGATTTGTTATTCAATATAAAAATTGACCGAAGCTCTTTTCTCATTTCCAACCTTGTCTAGAGCTTTTTAGTATTTGATCCGACTTCGCCATGTTGTCAGCGGCATATATCTTGGGTGTTTGAAATGTGGTACCGGACGCCAGTGCCCGAGTAAGTACTGTATGACTGAAACCACGTGTTATCGGTATTTTGCTTGCTTAGGCGCCAATATTCATGAAGAATATGAGTTAACTCCGGCCGGTGGTTGGTGCACGTATGGGGTTTCCCTCTATGCGGCTTTATGAAAGAAGTATGCTTGTCGTGTTTCTAACCGAGAAGTTTTCGAAAAAATTCAAGGTTAGTTTTGAAAGACGATCTTTTTCTCAGGGGTGCAAAAACAAAACGAACATGTCATTCTAAACCTCTAAAACTCTCAGTTTTCTTCTGCTTTTTTTCGAAACTGATGCTGCTATGAGATGTTTTTAGCGTTACAAATTTTCATGCCTTGGTTTTCACATTTCCCAAGGAGCATCGCTGTCGCCATTTTAGCCCATCCCCCC
>JANVCF010195607.1:0-19392 GCA_025388745.1 Hydrozoanthus gracilis
GGTATACTTCAAAGCAAAGATCATTTAGAAGTTACCAAATCGATGCATTCTGAGTTAGTTGGAAACTTTCATAGCTCGTATGTAATCCCCAGCAATTGTTTTAGCTTTTTACCGTCCTAACGAGTTGCTCAAACAAATGTCTTGCAACCCTGCGTTAAACAGTTTGGATGTACACGTTACACGTAAGCCTTGGGCGGTTTTGCGTCTCAGCCTGCGGCCTTACACACAGCTGGCAAAATTCTATTCAATTGTTTATATCCCAATCAGAACATTTACGGAATAAAACGTTTGTACATTTGCATGGTTTAGGATAAAGCTTTCATACCTTATTTCCAATCCAAAAACATTGAAGCCATTCGTTTGTTTTTGTTGAGGGTCGACTTTGGTTCGGCCTATGCTACCAAAACAATCCTTCTTCGTATGTTTTGCTTTTATGAATCTGTAAGCCGTGGCGAATGGGACAAGAAGCGAAGCGCTCGTTTCAACAACAGATTAACAAGTATACAACCAAAGCTCATTAAAATCATTTGTTACAAAAAAATAAAAACCTAACGAGTACGTGTCAAATAGCTATGACAAAGACAACAAGTGTACAACCGAGCAGTTAGGGGACTAGGTGCAATACTTGCGGAATTCAAGCTCACACACTTTTTTAGGTACTTTTAATTATGAATTTTGTTTAGTCTTTGTATTTGTTGGAGAAGTTATTTGAAAAACTCGGGCTTTGTGATTATTGGCTTTGTGTTACATGATATGAATGACAAAATTTAACTTTAATCAAAACTTGGCATAAAAATCAAAATTACAGCTAGAGACATGTCACTGTAATAATTACTAGACAAGATTTAAAATATAAACAGTAACAACGTATGTCTAAACTTTTTATGTTTCTTTGTTGAGGAGAATTTTAATTTGAATCACAGTTAGTTGTTTAGCAAAGAAAGAAAACTTATCTATTTTGGGCGTGCGAGCAGGCAAAATCATTAAAAGAATACTGCAAACTGATTGGTTCCACCAGCAGCGGAATTTTTTGATCTTGCCCTGGGTAAAGCTGAATTTACGTGTTTTCAAAAATAAAAAATAAAAACGTTATTGTCAGGCCGGGAGACCGATATTGGTTGCGAAAAAAAAACTGTGCTTTGGTTTTTATATACGAACCTCGCTCTCTGAACTTGGTCCTAATGCAAGACCTTAGTTAAAGTTTCTCTAAACAGAAAAACAAAACTTCAGTCAAAAAATAACATAGGGATATCTTAAACAATTCAAATGAGTCCATTTTGTGTATCATCTAATGAAAATGCATCCACTTTGAACTCCCATTGCAAGTTTTAGTTTCAGAAAAACAAGGAAGAAATGTATCTTGACGAAGAAGGTCAATTAACTTCTCCTCTTCCCCTTCCCCTTCCCCCTGCCCAAACTTGACCTCTTTAAAACATCACGTTCAGTCTTATCTAACCGTCCAGACTATAACTCAAACAAAAGCACTTTTAAGTTTTAGGGCTAACACAAAAGGTGGATACAGAAACACCCTTTTTTGACTCATGTTTCTCCCAATCGAATCTTATTTCATTAAAATGGTTCTGGATATGGTTAGCTGGTGCGTTTTTGGACGTGTAGACAAGTTTTATGGAAGGACAAAGAGCATACTACTGCTTCTTGCTAAGTTTTATTCGTTTTGTGCGCTTGCTTTTGCAATTGACTTATGTTCTACCAAGTTAGGTTTAGCAAATATTTTAAAACACCTTATTATGAAGCGCTTAACCATAAATTATAAAAATATTCATCTATCTCAAAAATAGTTAATCTAGTTTATAACTATGAGATCGAAAACAACATAAATTTTTTCATTCCGTTCGATAAATCCTTATTTTGTGCGCGTTATGATATCTCGAGTGTGCCTAGTGCTTTTTCCCAACGGCACCGCCAATAGTTGAAGAAAACAACGTTTCTTGTAACGTTTACTAACAAATAATACAAAGGGTAATACGAAAAATGACAGAACCAAAAATAAGCAAACAGACTGAGCTTTTTTCTCCAAAAAACTTGATTTAGCTATATCCTTTTTTCTCTGACACTTGAAGAATGCGAAATTTTTGAGGCCTGCGTTGATAAACGATTTGACTGCCTTGATCAGAGTTGTTCACTTGAGCAGTCTGTGCAATGAGCCAGCGGAGGTAAAGTGCCAGAAGAGATGTTGCAACACCGGTCACGTGGGCCTCGCAATGATCTAGGATTGAACAAATTCGTTAGTCCATATTAGGGTTCCAGAAAGGTAACCGAGCTTCTGCATGAAACCGAGGCGATGGTTGTCCTGGCACGGTTAAGGAAGTGGAATTAATAACTATAGACATGGTAATGAGTTTCTTTCTACTTCTCTAACTGTGCCAGGACAGCCTCGGTTTCATGTAAAAGCTTGGTAACTTTTCAAAAACCCTAAACAGGAGTACCTGTTACTTTCTTGGGATGTAATGTTCTGCAAAAATGTATTGATGAGAATACAAGATTTGTTATGAAGAGAGTATGAAAGTTACTGATTAAGCAGTTTTGGCACAATTAGACAAAACATCATTTTCAAATACTACAGACCTGGAAGAAGTTTTTCAGTGAGAATTGACCTCATAGTGATCCGGCTGTTTGACCTTTAAGATAAAGATAACAACATCAGCGTTAATGATATAAGAAAGGTATACATGTAAAAAATTGGAGAAACTAATGTCTTAGCCAAGAAAAACAACTCAAGTCTAATTTGTCACAGAACACCTGGAAAACAAAATACTTAATATAAAGCAACCTACTGTTTCCAAGAAAAAGGTAACCAACAATAGATATATGAAAATCTTGAAATATTATGCAGATACTGTTTCTAGCAGAAATAGCAGCGGAAAATCCTCTCAACAAACTAACAGTAAAAGTTTATTGTAGTCTGGCTTTGAATGTATTAAATTTGGATCAAGTAAGTCCTACATTAGTGCTCCGGAAAACTTTATGTTACGTTTGCACAAAAGTTCTTGCTTTTGGGAGCGCAGAGGTATGTCTAGAACAGAGTCTTGGTTTAAAATATTGCACTTTGCTTGTTGAAGTAAGATACGGCTTTTGAAATTACAGGATAATAATGTCATAACAATTTAACACTTACTTTTCATAATCAATACAGCTTGAGTAAAAATTGCTACGCCTTAACTCCACGTTTTTATTGGTTCTTGATAACTCATTCAGCACTTCACCATAGCAACCGTTAGAGTGCTGCCAACTCAAGATCTGCGACAACATGTCAGTAGAAAGAAACTTATGGTATCCAAGGAGACCACACAAAACCGATTGTTCCATATATAGGTCAATATTTCTTCTTGTCTTGCGCTTCAGACGACCAATTTCTTGGTTTTGCTGATACATAGTAGCACATATTTGTCCATAGATTTCATCAAGACCTCCCATAATTCTTGATTGCCGTATTCTTGCTGCAAAAACTTTTTGGCAACCTTGAAATAAAGTTTCAATTAATGAACTGAAAATTATTTCTACTCATAATAAACTGGACAATTAGAGTACAGCAGATATTGTACATAGGAGTTGTGGGTATTGATCCTGAGAAGCTTTTTAGAGGAAGGGTTGTACATGGATATCTTTGTTTGCATTTATCAAGGGAAAAAGTTGTACGAAGGGATTTAAAGTGGACTTATTGTTGCTTAAGCTTACCCTAAGGGGCGAAGAAGGATAAAGTAGGAGAACTGCACAGTCGAAAAAATAGTCGTTTCGAGTGGCTGACAATTTCTTTTGGTTAAAAAAAGAATTTCCAAGTGTTCTTTGTGAGAACCAGTTCTGTTCTGTAGTTTTTATCGTCACGGTAGAAAAGACCGGACGACAGTTAAGGTGGAGACTTGGTAGGAGCTTTAGAATTATTTGGGTTTTAATTATTGTTTATTATTGTTTTTCCCCTGCAAAATTTTGACACTTGCTAACTTCCCATTGAACCGTAGATGGGGAAATAGACTGGGACCAAGTTTTCCCAATTCTCCCTAACCAGTTCTCCTCAACCCCCAACCTTCTTGCGTTTGGTGCGCTTGTCAAAGTTGCGCATTCTTACCTTGCATTTCTCCTAACATAAAGAACAACGCTTGATGTGTAAGTGTATAACCTGCCTCCCCTTTTCGAGTCATTGCAGACCAACATTTATCTGTGATCTGACAAGCATTGTGTCCATTGCGCTTGCTGCCATGCAACGCAGCCAAGCATTCTTGATGTGGATTTCCAATTTCATTTATAGCTCTCTGCTTACTAACTGGAACGTACAAGTCAAAATCTAGATGCCTGTACGGCTTTATAATCTCCCACGGTTTGGAAACTACAAATCCAACGGTTTCGTAGTAGTCCCTTGCTGATGACTTGATTAAAGGTTTCGTTTTGTTAATAATCGTTGAAAAGTGCTTGAATAAGTATTCAGTCTTAAGAGTTGTCTCTATATCGGCTCTAATTCTGTTTTGTCGAATCTCTGCTGAAGTCTTCTTCAAAATTCCTGTAAAATATGTTATACATACCGTTAGCTTCTTTAAGGGATAAAATTAGTAGTACGGAGTAAAAATGACAATACTATTTTTGTTGCTTTTGCATCGGTAGCCGCTATGTCATCGCCTTGGTAAGTGAGTCTGCAACACAACAACAGATGTCTAGGCAAGTAGCCAAACATTAGAAACCCAGAAAGTTTCAGAAAATTATCGGAAACAGTTAAGAGCCAGCCGATAAACTACCTTCATTTATTAACGATTTCTTGATACAGTTGCCTGTGTTAGAGGTTGCTAGTGATTAGTTTGTAACAATGACTAAAATTTCGACAGAACGCTCAAAAAGAACATTAAAATTTCATACGGATCTCTTAAACATCGATATACTATAAATTTCTTCCCCTTCGATTTCTTAGTTCCACGAACTCCAGCATTCTGGCTGCAATTTGTCATTAATTTTAAGTCAATCATTTCTGACCTAAAAGACATCAATGACGTCTTGCAAAGTGATCAGTATACTATCTAGCAAGTGATAGACTGGAGTTATTTTCCAAACATTCCAAACTGTTGTAAATAAAGTGTATTGCGCCATGATAAACTTGAGATCTGCATGTATAACAGTTTTGTCCAAAGTTTTTAATAGTGAAAATAGTGGGGAAAATGGAATTTAGTAAAGTTTGAAGTTAAAGAAAACAAATAAAACCATATGTGTATATAAACTTGAGCCGCAGGTCATGCGTTGTTTGTGAAACGATCAAAAGATCATTTTAGGCAGTGCAATGAGCAGCTTTTTTGCGTTTGATCTGTATATACGAGTAGCTTTGCGGACAAAAATAAGAAGCTGATAAACATCTCTGAATGAAACATTGAAAAAATAGTTGAAATTTGATATTTTCCCTGTTCCAATGGATGAAATCGCAGTTAGTGTTTTTGTTGTTGTTTTAAACCAATGCCGAGTCAATGTTGCATATTTTCAAAACAAAACCGAACTCAGCTAATATATTTTCATAAACCAAACAATTTCAAAGAAAAAATCTCTTTTGGTTCAAAATCATGAGTTTACTTATAAGTTAATGTCTGATGTGTTTCTCATTTTGCTAAGTATTTTTAAAATACACGAAAGCAAGGGTTGAATAAAGCTCAGTTGATTTCATACCTTAGTAGTTCTTGTTTACAACCCAGCACACATGTTCGCTTGTTCTATCTTAAATTTTGTATTTGCCGTGGCAATTGCTTTCAAAAACATACTTCACTCAGTTGGCTGTCGTTCCCTTGAAGTACATCATTTTTACAGCATTAGTTCCAGTTTAATGTACTTATTTTCTATTCTACCTTTAACGTTACCAAAAGACAAGCGAAGGATATTCCTCCGAGTATCTTTATGTTTATGTGATAAATACAGGCTAAAAAATACACAGTTGTATAAAGCGGTTATTTGTCAACTCCGAGTAAAGCTACCCACCTTCCGCGATGCTCAATCCAAAGACTGCGTCCAAATTGATACTCCGATAAGCACTTTCATAATAACAGGCGAGTTTCTTTAGAGCAGTGAATAACTTTTGATGCATTTCTGTTTTGCGAGCAGTGGTAGAAAAGGGTTTCTTGCCACAAATTAGAAACAAAACTAGAAAAAGCCAGCCAAACTGCATTTTTCATCAATAATAATCTAGAGCAAAATACGGTTTCAAACAGTTTAACTTGCGAAGTTGATCTAGTGAATCTTGCCAGCAATCTTTTAAAGATACTAAAAAACTGTAAATCTTTTTAGCGACTAATTTCGAAATACCCAACCTTAACAACTTTTCTTGCTTGAGGAAAAGGTTTAACTATGTTGAAGCGTCTTCCGTTATGTTTTAAAAGAGCTCCTTCTGATGGGCATAATGTAGTTTGATACAGTGATTTGTGACGAACTAGCGGTACCAGGGAAACGAACTTGAGCTATTTCTAAAAATATTATAACCGGATCTAAGTGTTTTATTTTAAGGTTTTTTGGGCAATGATTCGATTGTTTATGTGCACGTTTTTCGTTCTACAAAGCCACGCGCTTTTTAGTCTAATCTAGTTTCCGACCGGAACACTGTCACCGAAATTGTCACAGAGTACCCGGCGCCATGACAGGCCGTTCCTCCTACAAAAATCAAAAGTTACTGAAGTTCTTTCAGAGAACGAATGGCCGAAATAGAAACAATATCTGGAACTACTTACCTTTTGCTTCATAGCCGTTGCTAAGAAGCATAAGTGGCTTCTATTCTATAAGACCATATTTTGCGAAGTCACTCTCAAGTGTTCCCCATTGATCTTCACAGGTGTTGAATATAAATGATTTCTTTTTGAGAAAGCGTAAATTTAGGCGGAGAGGTGTGCCGATTTAATCCAACAGTTTTGAATCTCATTTCCTTCTTTCCACCCAAAACAAACATGAACAAACCAGAAATGAAAATGGAATGGAAAGCAGGGAAACTAACGCTTGGCTTCAGAATTAGCAGTAAAATGATAACATGAAATAAAGATTTAGCCACAACAGGTGCCGTTAAAGAAAACTTCAAACTGTTTTATGAAAACTATCAAATATAAGTTTGTCTTAAACGTTACCGAACACTTGCAAAAAATTCCGGACAACGAGGTTAGAAAAATAACGAGCTAAATAAAAGGAAGCCAATAAAATTTTCAAAGGAAAAAATCATGTCAAAATGCAGTTTAAAGATTATTTGCCCTATTAAAGGCAAACTAGATATAAGGACGGTGTTGTCATGCTTTTTTTGTGTTTATCGACCCAAGATCTGTAAGGTTTTGCCGAAACGTGCGCTTCTTCGGGGCGTATTGAGAAATATCCATTAAGCTGTTTACTTCTAATTTAAAGTAATCTGCTTGATCACTTCCTTTGTTTGTTCAGCCATACAAAGCAAAAATTCAGTTTTTGTGCCACGGTCCAGTTTTTTCAGTAATTTCAACAAATTTCAGCAGACTAAGTATAAATAATTTTGCCTATGAAATTTCCAATTTCTTGTCTTTAACTTCCAGTTTCTATCTCAATTTTAAAATTGTCGCTTATTATGTTAATGCCGAGTATATCTTCACAGACGTGGCTGTCCTTCGATGCACGGCTTTCTTACACTAAGAACACTTGTTCTGTTCATAAATGTTGCTTTCCTAGTCTATAGTACAGTGCTTCTTACTACAGTTTCTTGTTGATAAAACTGTTCTACAGTTGTTCTACTAATTATTATTCGTGAGTTTAGTGTTATGTCTCGTGTAAACTTGCGTTATTTTTATACTGAAATTTTAGAAATGTATTAAGTTCATGCAAGAAAATTCGTGCACGCCTTGTTTCTCTGTTCAGTTAGGCGTTAGTTTGTGGGGAGAGACCGCATCAATAAAACATCGAGATTAACGTCCCGTTTTCCTTGACAAGTTTGCCTTAAAAAGAAAAATTTTTCGTATAGATATAGATGGAGAAAAGTAGACAGTTTTTCCTTTTCAGTGAAAAAACTTGCGTGCCAGCTTTTCCTTGATAAAAAAAATGTCAAGTCTGAAGTTTGCTCGTGTAGACGGACATTACAAGGAAAATGAGACAAGGATATGGTTCCAATGCACAACTGAAAACTTGTCAAGGAGTTAGAAATCTGGTCGATGAATAATCATAAAGGAAACTTGTTGATCGTTTGCACGAGCAATAAAAATTATCAAGTAAACTTGTCAAGGAAAAATTGCTCGTGTGTTAACGGGGCTTAATTGTCAAGGAACGACATAACATAAACGCTTTGAATTCTGTTGGAAAAGCTTTAAGCACAAAGTTAATGTGTTCTTAAAAAAGCGTACCTCATTTATGAATTTAATTAAAGCCGACGGCCAAATAAAAACAATTTAGCTAAGGTAGAGTATGAATGACCTCTGCACTAAATTCATACAGCTGCCATACAGGAAAGATTATAGTTAGTGGCGATCTATTTGATTTAACTCTTTTAAGAGTTTAAAGTACGAAAGGAATACTTCAAAAGAGTGTTGTTTTAAAATCCTTTGTATTGAGCACTTTTATTTTTCGACTACCGTTTAGCACACTTTGTGCGATAAGTCGTCTTAAAACAAGAAGGCGCGTTTTGAAATCAATGCGCCGGTTTGCTGGAGTTAATGTTTGCTAGTCACTTTTATGATATAGATTTGACAGAACTCGCGCCCCGATTGGTCGTAAATCCATGTCTTAACAGATTAAAAAAAAAGCGTGTTTTATTGCTTTTTGGAACATAACCTCTTGTTGACATTTTTGTCAGAGATGGCGAATAACATTTTCAATGTGTAATTTACAATTCAGTTCTCAGCGAAAAGGCAGTCGGATAGTTTCAAGACGTTCATAAAGAAGAAGAAGAATCGAGAACAGTGGAGAAGCCGCGTTTTGTCGAGCTATCGTTTGTCGAGCTGTGTGGTTTGATGTTTGTTCTCGCAGTGTTTAGAATCTATGTCGTAGAGCAAACGAAGAGGCCTATGACGTGTATTAGACTGCCATTTAACACTCCAGATGGGCATTTGAGAAAACCTGCCGGCGACTCAATCGTAATTCCTACACTACCTCTCACGATCTGAAATGCCCGTTGTGTTTTATCACTTTCTTATACACAGCTCTTGGCTTCTGTACTTGTTTAACAAAAGTCTTGCGTTAAAAGAGTTTTATGAAAGCAAAAGGTCTCGGCAATGTAAATGTAAAAAGTCAACAGAGTGTTTTGTCTATCTATAAAGGAAACGACGAAAGACAGTAGATAATTATATCGTTTGGATTTTGCTCTTATTTAGCATATACGCGCTTGTTTATATAAGAACTAGTTACTTTCGGCTTGGGCTTAGCTGCCTGTTCCTTAATATTTTGGGGATTTCAGCCTCAAATTGTTAAACCGTCTTTATTTTCTGATATTCTCAAACAGTTGATTAGTTGCCAAAAGCAACAAAAAGGCGTTAAGATTAATCTAAACCCGGTACGCGATAAACAAAAAATACTTTGAAGTTTGCGCGCGAAGGATTGTATCTCGCATCTTTAAAATCTGTGTACAGAAAAAACATAAATTTCTTAAAACTGTCCGACCAAGTTTTCAGCCTCATAAAGTGTTCTTACTTAGTTCTAAATTTGCAGGCATTCTTAGCCTAGATTTTATTGTAAAGTTCGTTCTTAAAAGAAACCGTGTATTTTCCTTACTTTTAACGACATATCGACAGCAGAACTTGACTACAGACAAGCTCTGCCGTTGTACATTGTTCGTTCTAGTTTAATTCCTTTACAATTCGCTGGTTAACACGTATTCATTCAGCTTATACCTATTCATCCAGCTCCAACCGGACCGTTGCCCCTTAATTTTCCTATTCACCTCGAAAATTATTTCAAATCTTTTAGCTACAAAATTGCAAACCGGTTAAGACGTGTCAACGGCTGTCATTCTATCAATAATTTGTCTTCTATGGTTTTAACACAGCAAGGTCAAGGCAAACGGAAAGCAAATAGATTTTTGTAGTCTGTCATTTACTAGCAGTGACACTATGCCACTTTACGACAGCATTAACGCAAATGGAAGGCGTTCTTTACCAAATTAGTTTGATATAGTTTTTCAACTTTACTCCTTCGAGCACTCAGCTGTGCTGTTATTTAGTTTAACGCAGTAAATTGCTGTCTTTTTCCACTAATGCGCCAACTTTTTGTTGTGTTATCGATACTTTTTGGCTCTGTTTTACAGTTTCTTTTTTAGTAGATCACTATGGCCGACTAGCAAGGCAATTAAGTCAAGGTCGATCGATGAGAGACTCGTTCTTTTCTAAGCGCAACATGGGTTGACACGTTTTATAGCCGGATCCTTTTTTTACTCTTCTGTTCCCTTTTACAGTTTCTCTCATTTTCTAGCTCCTTAAGGCCGGCTACCAAGTTTTAGTTCAACCGGTGAGTGGCTCACTCTTTTATTTCGTCTAAACTCAAATTGGAATGAAGCTTTAGCAGATTTAGTTGGCCACTTTTAGTGTCGAGTTGATATCAGCTTTTCCGTCACAGATAACATTTTTAGTTTTTGTTTTAGTCGGAGTGCTATTTAAACTTTTTCTTATCTTTTGACGGGTTCTTATCTTTGGTATGATAATCACGTTGATCCTACAAACCCTTTCCTTGCAAAAAACAAAAACAAAAACAAAACTCTTTCATTTGATAAGATTTATATGATAAGAGTGAAGGGCCAAGAGTCTAGGGAGGATAAATCATTTCGGGTCTTGCAGCAGATAAAGCTTTATTTACGAGCAAACTAGGAATTATTTCAGAAGTTAAAAATAGATATATAAATTACTCTGGTGGTTTAAAAAAGGCGTTTAAAAGAATTATATACAACATAATGTTCACAACGTTTAGGTCCTGATCACAAACCTTTTTCAGGGGAAGTGAAAGAAATAGAGTCTATTTCATGGTTGGTGAACGCATTCAATATTTATTCACGAGTTGTAAAGATTCGTTATAACGAACGATCGAGTTAAGCGTCAATCTTCACAACGAGTGAATAAATATCGTACAAGTAAACTAACCATGAAGTATTTTTTTTCATTATATAGGTACTGAGATAATACACAATGCAGAAACAAACAAAAAAACAAATTCCGCAAAAGTAAAAAGTATTTGCAAACTCGTTTATTTTTTGGGTTAAATTGAACGTAGCCTGTCTAAATATTGCCTGTATATGCATGAATAAATAGGCAAATAGTAATAAAGGCCTCCGTTGATCTGACCACGCATGGAATTATCTTGGCATTGTCTGATTGCGCTGCGCATGCGGAGGTTGTCTTCTCCATCAGTCTTCAACTGTTTATCAGGTGGGTACTTCTCCACTTGGAACGATAAGAAACCAGGTATTCCCAGACGTCAGCGTTGATGTAAACAGCTTTGGTTTATAAAATTCTTTATAGCAAAGCTTTGGGCGGCTTTTAGCCCTTTGGCACATTTTTACTCGACGTACAGGGGATGTCTTTCGAGATGCGGCCTGGTTAGCCCAGTTGGTAAGACGTCGGCCGTCGAGCGGGAGGCCCTCTTAAAATAACTGAGGAGAAGGTGCTACCTTCACTTCAACAATTGCAAACGGTTAGCTTAGAACTTTGCGACTTCTCGGTCAAGCACGTTAAGTCGTAGGTTCCGGTGGCAGACTTCGAAGGGGATCTCGAATCCTATTGCCTATTCTCTCGTAACTCCTTAAGTCAAGACGTAAAAAAATAAATAAATAAAACGTGGAGCACACGTGATCCAGTCAAAGAGACGGGCAAGCGCTGTTGCGGTATTCCCAATTATTTTTAATAAACTCCGCGTCTAAGTATCGAGAAATAAAAACGTGATACGTTAGCTCATGACTCAAACGTAATGGTCGATATATATAAAAACAAGAGGCTACAGGTATAGCCCTCACTCGCGGCCCGTCTTAAAAACCGTTCAAAAACACCTCCGCTTCTCCTTCAAAGCGGAGACCTCGTGGGCACTGCAATCTGGGCCACGTGAGTCCAAAAGCTACCGACCGCGCATGACTGCAAAAAAGTCACACAAATAAACGCAGCCAGACTTACTACTCGCTCGCCTGATGTTTTTTCACGCGTTAAGAATATTTGAAGAACATCGACAATTCGGCTTCTCTAGTGAAAGCTTTCATCAGTATGATGCAAATAATGAATGTAAACGATGCAATGCTTTTAAAGAAGCAATTGAGATTCAAAATCATTCCTTGAAAACAATTTATCAAGGACAAACACTTTCATTGTAAAACAGTCTTATTGTGCAGCCTCCAAGAAGACGAGAATATATGTTTTTAACGTTTAAAAAATCGTAAAGTTTTTAGATTTTATCAATCTTACATATTTCATGTCTTGTACACGCGAAAGCTTGAACTGAACTAACAAAGACAGATGCTATTGTTTTGCCAGTTGTTGAAGAACCTCTGAATGAATTGTTGTGCTCCAGTGAAAAATCCTACGTCATACTTATTTTGTGCAACAAAAAGGTATATAAACACGGTAGTTCTAAAACAATGAAGAACTTTAGTTTAACAATGGTTTTAATCCTAGGCGGGTTATTTGTCAAACAAAGCCCTATTTTTCCCTCACAGCTCAAGAAATTAGCCTCGTACTAATAATATTTTGCAAAAACAAATTCCGAACCTTTTTCCAGATATTTTGTGCAATTCCAACATTAACAATTTAGCTTATATCATGATTTTTTCGTAAATACTGCAAGTGTTCTTTTTTAAGAAAAACGTTTGTTTTTAACGCTAGAGTATTCGTGTCTTTAAATGTTGTCCGTTTGCGTTAAGAATATTGTTTTGAATAATTTAGCAAAGCAAAAGTGCCGTTTCGAATGTATAGTACTTTTACAACACGCTTAAACATCTACTCGTCCATATATAATTCAACGCGAAATTGCAAAACAGAGACGTTACTAAAATAACTAAGCCCACTATAGATACAAATATGGTTACAAAAAAGCAAACGTCATAATTGCTTTGCTTATAAAATGAATAAAAATTGAAAGGGTAAAATGTTTATAAAAATGCAAATTTCAGGCATTACTGATGATGACCACCGTGTCGAAAACGTTTTAGAAAAAACCTTTTTATAAACATTTTAGCCTTTTATTTTTCAAACAAAAAACCAAAAACATCTCATATTTTAAAAATTTCTTAAAGGACAATTTTTGAAACTCAACTGTGACGATCGAGCATCATTAAAACGCAAGATGTTTTGTTGGTTTTGCGTGAAAGAGAGTCAGAGCGGGGGCGATGTGACTCGAGTAGAAAAGCAAAATATACTTCATCATACACAAAAAATGGACATTTTCGTAGACATTAGCTTAAACAGTCTTACTTGAAATTGTATAATTCTTGAATAGGCTCTCATATGATGATGGTTAGTGAAAAATAAAGGTGTTTTCTTGAACAAAAACCAACGTGTACTCCAGTCCAAAACAGATGCATCAAACATCACCTGCAGTTCCTAGATCCGGTTTTGAATTTTGCTTTAGGGTTAACGAATTGTTTTCTGAGCTAAAACAATAATACAGGTGTAAATCACGTAAGTCAATTCCCAGAAAAATCTTTAGAGAACTTCTCACGTAGGTACTAAAGTTTAAGGTTTTTCATAAAGATAAAGGACATAGAGCAAAGCCAAGAGCTAGTCGAAGCTTTGCTTGATCAAATAGAAAAAAAATGTCTTACGAACTTCTTATTTTTGGTGATATATACTATTGCGTTCTGTTCTTGTGGGTTTCTGTTTGTTATCCTTCGCTGTAAATCAAAACGAAAAATATGTGGGTGTATATTATTTCGTACGAAAACAATGTTCACCAACATATATAAACTCCATCAATAACTATCCAAAATCTTACTGTGATTTCTAGAAAGACGCACTCTTTAAAGGAACGTCTTAATTTTATCGCCGAAGTTAAATTTTTTTAGGGTTTCAACATTAAGTACTTCTAAAATATTCTTAACATGAACATTTTTTCTCTTTCTTTTTTTCCTTTGTTATCTTTAATAATATTAAAACTTTTTCTTTGATATTACTAAAAAATTATCTTTGTTTATAATAATACTGTTCAAATTGACAATAAGTGCCCATCACATGACGTTGATGCGTCTTCTAATGCCATAGGTTAAACCTTTCTAAACTTTTTAAAATTTTGTTATGGCTCTTGAGATATTAACTCTTATTACATGTTTACAACTGATGATATGAGTTGTTGGACAGGCAAAGTTTTTAATTTTCGAAATCCATAATCTTTGGTTAAATTTAAGCCAAACTTTAGCTGATGTGGTGTTTCTCGTGGTGTTCTTTAGAATAGCTACTAAATTTCGTCTAAAGTATTATAATCACCAGTATATCGGGTCACGTAAGACACCAGGCTTTCTTGAGTTTCTTCTTCTCTATCCGTATTGCTTGTCAACTTCTCTCTCTACAATGTCCCTAGCTAAAAGCTACTCTTTTTATACATTTTTCAGACTGTCTTAAGAAATTCTAAGTAGTTTCCTTTTCATATCGTATTCTAATCTTTAGCTGACTAGAGGAGTTTAATGCACTTTTTCTACAATAGAGACCCAACTGTTCGGCAATTACTAGCGAAAACTACAATCATAAACTGAAAGGCTATTGCGTCACTTGAATAATTACTTCAAAACTTTTTACGTTTAACTATTTTGATTGTCAAAAGCGTTCTATAGTATTACATAAGTTCTAGAATAAGTAAGATGCGCTCTATTAAAGTTTGTAACAGGTAAAAAAAAAGAAAGAAGCAATTTGTGATTACTAAGCAGAAAGTCGCTACTGTTATTGAACTAAAATTCTCTCGTTTGTTTACATTTTTACAAATCCAGCTAGTTTCCTTTATTTCTTTGCAACGAGACTTATTTCTTAAAGATAAGCCTAAAAACAAGGTTTTCTCACGGTAATAGGGCTGAAAGGTCTTTCTCTTGGGAACAACCGAATTAAACTAAAAATAGAGCTATTTATCGTTTTGGAGTAGCCAATGCGAAATTAAACTGTTACATGCAAACATGCGAATTATTTCAAAACTAAAATCATCTAGTTTTATGCCGTAACATTTGCAGCAGGTTTCGATAGGTAACACAAACACTGGAAAATGTGCGCATGATTGATGCAAGCATAGCATCGGGTTGTACGAGTGACTCGAGCGAACATTTTGCAACAAGGTTTTTTACAACACTGTTGATTTAAATAGTTCTCTTACCACAGGGATCTTAAAACTTCGAACAGATTTTGATTTATGGGTCGGAAGACTGACCTGGACAGACAAAAACTGAAAATTCAACAATTAGCAACATGACACTTCAATGATAATTCATTCAGGTTAATTCACGCGTACTTTATTTTGATAAATCGCTTTAAGTGCGCTTCCATTCTACAACTGAGGCTAAATCTACACTAAACGTATTCTTAACTTTGAAAAATAAAACTGTCCCATTAATAAACGGATGACGTTAAAGTAGCCATCATCTTGCTTGACCGTTAAAAATTTACCTTACGCAATTCGTATTCAATGAATGTTGTTTCAAGTATTTGTATTTGAACCTTTTACAGCTTGAATACAACTTCACGTACTGAAAGCAAGGAGCTACCCTCAAAATTCTTTTTTGCTTACCCCTATTTAACCACTTCCCCAAGCCCCAACATTTCCATAAAAAATGAATGGTCCCTAATACATATTTAGCTCAAAGAAATTGGTCCTTAAAGAGGGAATTTTGGGAATGCGCAAGAAAAATGATCATAATGCAGTAAAAACCCACGTATTAGAACCATATTGTTAGACTAAAACTTTCATTTTTCAACCCCCTCCGTTTATAACGGAATCTATATATGTTTAACCAAGATTTTTAACAGTTTCTTCTTTTGCAAAAACGAAGGCACAGACCGATGGCAGACAAATATTAGTCTTAATTTAAGTCACGGATATTCAAACAATGAACTTACATAAAATGAAACCAATTTCACGTCTGTGCCAATACTGGATTACACAATGCAACTGAATTGAGTTCCGAGCGTCTTTCTCATTTTCCAAATCACAGTTTTAGAACCATATGAAAACAAACGCCAACGTCATTCATCAAAGGTTTTGTGGTAAAACTCCTTTTTTAAATGCCTCTAAAAATCTGCCATTTACAACTGTCTTTTTGGGTTCGTTAGTACACTCCCTTCTATAACCTGTTTGGGAGTTTCTCAAAAGAAATGTGGCTTAATAGTTTGAGTTACCAGTCAACCAATAATCCACATGGATCTCCAGTCAAAAGCTAATTTGTTAACGGTTCAATCGGCCTCTATTTACTGTTCTTAAGAAATTTTGTTGAAATGTTTTGAAAATTCGTTTATATTTAAAACGTATTGTATTCAACAAACTACTATTATGTGTATAATACACGTTTTACTAAGAAGAGCTATTAATTGTTTTAATGCTGATAAAACACAATTTTAAAAACTTAAAAAAAGCAGCTATGTACAGTCAATTAGACTTTTTGATTTTTAAAATTGATCAACTGCTTAACATTTTTGTGTCATTTTATCGTTTCGTTGGCCTGAAGAACTTGTTCTTCTTGTAGACGACAACCGCGAGCCCAGCCAATTAGTGTAAAGTCTCAGGACTCGTTTTGTAAAAAGGAATGCAAATGCAATATAAGCACCTTGAAGGCTGCAGCTGATAACAAAAAAGTATCCAAAATGCCAATTTAGCGGTATCAGGAATCCAAACAGCCAGGTGAAACCCATCAGTGTGGCAAGACGTGCAAATATTCCAAGATCTGTTTTAGCTTTTTTCTCCGTAGTTGCCATCCTCGACTTTTTAATTGTTTCTTTAATAGCCTTAAAAGTTAGAACGAACAGCACTGCATTGTACACAAGCATCACAATCATTGGTATTCCGAATAAGTACAAGTTGTAAGTTTCATTTCCTATCCAGCAGCCTTTGACGCCGTAACCAATGGAAACAATGTTTGCTTGGTCCAGTGTAAGACAAATTATGTAAGAAACGAACGGGAAAAACCATCCAATCAGCATTGAACGTAAGCAGTATTTCCGCTTTCCTCTTCTTGTCAAACGATTGGTACGTTGGTGTCCTGTTCTTGTGAAAACAAACCAGGTGTCTGTGGCAATAATGGACATCCAGGCAAAGGACGACAACACAAAATAATGGAGGGCTGCAGAGATAGCAGCACGCAATATTGAGCTTGAAGTCTGCTCGCTGCAAATTATCCATATTGAATTGAAAAGTACGATGGATAACGACAAGTTTATCAAGTTAATTCCCGGAATAGTGCGAAGTTCATCAAAAACAAAATACGTTATAAGTAAGGCAAACAACAACACCGTAGAAGACATTAAGCCGACATCTGTCAAAATGGCCAGGGCGTTATCCTGACGAGAAGTTGTCCAATGTGGGGAAAAGTTCACGCAAATCAAAATCTTGTTTCTTACATTTACGTATGTCCCTTCACTGTAAAGTTGACCACGAATCTTCCATTGAATTGATCGATTTGAAAAAACTTTCACTTCATGCTGGAGAAGTGATATAACACTTCCATTCTTGCAATCCAGACGTTTTCTGCACACGGTGATTGTTTCAGCACTTCCATTGGCGTTGTCACTTTGATAATAATCTATTTTCTTTATCATTTCTTTGGTTTTATTGATAAAAATTGCGGCTTCTGGAAAATGCATGACAGTGTAATCTTGACGGGAAAAAGTCTCTACAAAGACGCACGTTAACCTTCTAGTCGTCACTTTTATAATAGAGTAGTTTCTACAACCGACGGAAAAGTTAAAGGGTTCCTTTAAGCTAAGGAGATCTTCCAAATGCAATGAGACTTCATTTCTTTGGTGTTTTCGTGTTGGCTCATCTTTTCCCTTAAAATCAAACAAAATGCGATAAACATTGTTACTCTTCATGATGTTCAAATTCGAAATTAAAAAGCGACTAGCCTCAAATAAAGAAACAAAACCATCCAAAAATCTCTGAGTGTCACTAGAAACGGTTGAGGGACTTGTGCAATGTTTATTTGGTTCATTCAAATCGTTTATCCAACAGGAAACTTTGTACGTATCTAAACCAGCTACTGTCGGTACGTTTCTGAAATCTGTACGACAAAACTCGAGTTGGGGATCATACACGGCGTCTTCTTGACACGGAAAGCCTATATTGGCCGATGATGGCTGATCAGAAAACCCGAAATTCATAAGAACAGAAAGAGATGGACCAATGTTAGTTTCGAATTCATAAGAGCCATTATATGATTCCGGCCATGGTCCACAAGAGACATTAGTTTCTGAGTCACACGAGGCACAATAGACATTTCTGTATATGTAGGTCATTTTTCCCTTGCTAGAAACAATTCCTGTAGGACCATCAAGACAGCCTCGTCTGATAATCTCTGGAAATGATTTGTCGCATACCTTGAACATAAGAAAACAATATCTTCTTTGATGAAAAGGTTTTGGATTCCATGTTGCCCTACAATAAGAGAGTAAAAACCTTGGCATTTCTTTGTCTTTGGAATGTCGTGGTGGCGACACATCACATTTCAAATCCTGGTTATAAAAGCTAAGTTTATCGTCTAGAACTCCATGGCAAAGGGAGCAGAATCGGTTTTTGTAAGTTGTGCCTTCTCGTGCCACCACAGGGGTGGAATCTCTTTGGTTTGTGGACGACAGTGAAAAATCATTGTTACATTTTTGCCGCACAGTTGTGTTTCTCCAATAATCAGGGCAGTCAGCGACCATCTATATCCCATCGGCTCCTACAGGGAAATCTTTTTTGAATCTTGGATCAACACATTTGAATGCTCCAGATGGGATCCACTTTTTACTGGAAGAAGTAGAGTTAAGTGCTAATGAAGAGTCATTGAAAGCAGCAATGTTCCCGCAGTGCGTTCGGTAGTCGTAGCAACAGTCACCAAAACTGTCACAATAATCGTCACAGTAACAAGAAAGGTAGGAGGAATCTAGTGTTCCGTGATCGCGTCCCTTTAGACATCGCTTCTGACAAGAAAGGCGATCATCAGGGCAGCTGATGTTTATATTCTGATATGAGTCAATAATGGCTTGATTCGATGTCACAGTTGGTTGGTTAACACCCTGATCTGAAATGAGTCCAGTTGTTGTTGTCGATTGCGGTAGGCCAAATCCAAACCCCCTTCTTAGACGTTTCCTTCTTAAGGCTAAGAAATCATCGGAACCATCTATGTTTTCAAAACTTTTTTTGTTAGGGAAAGAAACTATAGCTTTACTTGTCTTTTCTCCGCCAAAGAACGTGCCCTTTGATTGACTAAGGAAACTGCTAAAGGCAGTTTGAACTACATCTAACTCTTTTTTCGGGGTCACACTATTCAGAGTGCTTGTCAACTGA
>JANVCF010195829.1:3881-16937 GCA_025388745.1 Hydrozoanthus gracilis
TAAGCCGTGAATCAACATGAAATCGTCACTTGTTATTTATATAGCATCTTTCATCAACGGCTTTGGTGTATAATCCGATTTTCTTTTCCTACCTATCAGTTCCATTAAAATAAGGATACTACTACAATGTGTCTAGTTTTCAGAGTTTACAAAAAAAGTTACTACGGAAAAAGTTGTCACATGTTGATAAATTCGCTGGCTTCTTGTCGTCACAACACAAAGCTTACAGGACCGTTTTAAAACGCCCCCTATCACGATGGGTGTGTATATCCAATTAACTGCTTTATATTTTCATTGAAACTGAAGTGAGTGGGCGGGAGCTTTAACTAGCTTAAAGTTCAGACACAAAATACCTACAACGAAGGATGTGTAAACAAGCTATAAAAAGATTTGGGATTGTCAGACAAAATTGGAAATCTGATTTGTCAACAGCTAAATCTAGCCTTTGGGTTTGGGGACTTAGTCAACTTGACCACCCAAAAAATTGTCATATACGGTAATCAAAAATTTTTGTTCAAAAATTTGGAATGGGGTCACTGAAAATCAACCTAAGATAACTTTTCTCCAAATATGTTTGTAGTTCTGGTGAAGCATTGCGCTACATACTTTGTTTTCAAGGAAAGCGTTCGTGCAAGGTTAAATAGTTGGCTGAAGCTCTCTGATTTTCTTTCATTTAGATACCGTTTAATTAGCCCCATTTACTGCACTACACTTTTGGTACACACAGAAAAAAATTAATAAGTACGCGTACCAAGGCAAAAAAGTTGGTTTAAAAAATTTTGTCGTGTAAACGACTTTGCCCCATCCGTGCCGGACTGAAAAATTACCCGTGTTTGGACCGTGTCAAGAGGTAGTCCGGGCTCGGTTATCTTGGCACGGTTAACACAAACATCAGCACAGACGAAGACGATGAACGTCATGATGAAAAACCCATGTGTAACGAAATATTTAATGCATCAACAACTCAAAGTGATCAAACAGACAGAAAGAAAGTGTTTTCGAGAAAGTAAAAACCTAATGTAAAGCATCGAGTACAAAACCTATGATGAGAACAACACTTACAGTTTCTCCGACCCGTACTCTTTTTGTTTGGCACCCGCACCAATTTATCCTTGCAGTACCAACAGTTTCGTTAAGTGTAAACGGGACTTTTAAGCTAGTTTGGCGAATTGCCTATAACACTGTCAAAGTTGAACGATTTTTTTCATAAAGTTTTGGACGATTCTCTTTTCTACGTGAACACCTGTTGCACGCTGGCTACGAAATTTTCTTGATTTTTCTTTCTCAATAGTAATTTTCATCCTACGTGTAATGTTTTGCTTGACAAGCCGTTTCGAAAGGAAGTCGACAGGAGGTCTAAATCCACTATTGACATATATGAAAAGCTAGTTATGGTTTGACAGTTAAATGTAAAATAGTTTCTTTCTTCCAGAGTTTGACACTAAAACTTTAACGACGTTATACTTTCGTTTGCAGCTGAATGAAGTGTTTCCTCAGACACAAACTAGAACCAATCCAGTAAAAAAAATTTAAGTTTTATTTTGGTAAATTTATACCAAATTTGAGTCTTGAAATTTAGTAGACTGCGAGTATCTCAATGGTAAAACTGCATGAAGACCATTTTTCTTAATTGACATTTAATTCTATGCTCGACACTCGGCTAGTTAATCACCTTAGCTCTTTTCGAACAGGTAATCGAGTCTGAGGGCCTATATACCGTAACATGCCCTTCCTCACAATGGTTTTACCTGGTTCATCGCTAAACTAATTTCATTACTGAATGAAGGAGTAAAGTTACGGAAAAACAAAATAAATTGTAGGTACTGCAATTAGCTGGTACTAAACAACTTCTAAACGCTTAAGGGTATAAAATTCGGACCGCTCTTATTTGTTTTGCGCATAGTTCAAGTAAACTATATAGATAGTTAATGGATGTATAACGCATTGCATTTTTCTTAAACTACGGGTATCATGCGACATATTTTGAATAAGCAGTAGTTAGTGTTGGAGTTTAATTTGAATATAATTGCTTACACCTGGAAAAGACGTACCAAGGGAGTGTAAAAGGCAATGAAATTGATTATGACGCGTTCAGTTTTTTAATACTTTTTGGTAAAACTCGGTTTCAGTGCGAGCTGTGTAGTCGGCAATTCTCCCCATGTGGGGATGATATGCCTATTTAACAACTGTATTGGCGGCATTTATCACCGCCTCACCACATTTCATCAATGAAAATTTTTTTGTGGTATCTCCGAAAAATGCAATTGCTGTCAGCCACCTTACCTCCTCGATTTGAAAACTTTGGAAACAATAAATGTCGTAACTTGTAGTCAAAAATCTTTGTTTTGTTGACCAAATACCGCTTTGATAAGAACAGGGAAA
Source organism: Hydrozoanthus gracilis (assembly GCA_025388745.1). Taxonomy (NCBI): domain Eukaryota; kingdom Metazoa; phylum Cnidaria; class Anthozoa; order Zoantharia; family Hydrozoanthidae; genus Hydrozoanthus; species Hydrozoanthus gracilis. The sequence continues at coordinate 6,264 of JANVCF010195829.1, forward strand.
AACTTAAATAAATCGCATATGATAATTGCGAGCTAGCTTACACAACACACGCTTGCAATGCATTGGTTTAAGGTTTGCCACCAAACATTCAACAGGAAGTCTACAAGAGATCTAGCTTCTTGCCAAAGGCGATTTACACGTTCACAACTCGTAAACATTTTAACAGGATTAACAAGTACCCTAATGCTTTTAAGAAGGTAACTTGCTAATCGCTTTCCGGCTCTCTTGGCGCGTAAATATTCAAGGTACCAATAAACTTGGCTGAGCGGTCTCTCCTTCCAAAACACCAAGTCGCTTTGTCGGTATACTTTGATCCGTCCACCTGGATCCACTTTTCATCAATGTTTTAGAATAAGTTTTTCATTTGGGCTGTCCGGTAAAAAATATCTGTTAACGTGGTGGGTCGAGCTGACATTCAGACAATTCGCGGTTTTTAGCAGTCTGATAGATGCTGTAAACAAGTTCGAAGAAAAAGTGCCTTAATAATTAGTGACTCGCGCAGTTCATTATGTCTCGCTTCTTTCCTAAAGCTGTAATCTACTCTTTACCAGAATTTCCGCAAAAACTTTACTAAAGAATATGTAGTTTTCTATGGTTATATAGTGAAAACCACTTGTGAGCTTTGTTGTAACCTTTTTAAACCATATACGAAACATCATGAGTACCCAACTGGGGTCGGTTGTTGGAAACAATTTTTTCAGGTTAGCAAAACCCTCAATACAATGATAACTTTTCTACAAGTTTTTACAAGTTTATTATAGTAAAAGTTATTGAATTATTCATAAGGAACTGAGCGCAAAAATTGTGAGCAGGCACAACAAGTACAAGAACAACACATTGTCACATACGAATTATCCACAAGCTCAGTAGACTTTAACCTGCGGCTTTGAATAAATATTTTTGTCCGTTGTTTTGTACATAGTACAATGATTAATACTAGCTATCTAGAAACTATACTTGCTTGCCTACATAATACTACAACCCCTAAGTACGACAAATGTGCAGAGAACTACGGGTGGTTCTTTGACAACCATACACCAATATAATCTTTTTACCCTACCGTTATTAAACATTTCTTGGTTTTTTTTATCATTCAAATTTTAGTTAACTGAATTTCAATTAACCACGTATATAAAATATTGTGTTACAATCAGAATCTGTAACATTAACTATGAGCATTTAAAATGCTTCTCTTGCTACTCCGTCATAACAAAACCGAGGGTTTCGAAAAATCATTGTATATCTATAACAATCGATAGAAAAATAGCAGATACAGAAGATCTAAGGTCTTATACCAGCAATACTAATAACTTTGGTTTTTGTGTTTGGTGGTAAAAGAAAAATGACAGTATAGTTGTTGTTCTTTTCGGAACTAACCCACGAAAGGCTTTTGTCTTCCGACCATTTTGTCTACCGATGTTGCGAACAAAAACCACGCAGCTCGCTATTCCCGAAAACTGAACATCAAGAATATATCTCAGCTTACCTTCAAAATTAGCTATAGAGTTTTAGAAATACAATAAGAAAAATCACCGTTCCATCAACAAGTTTAATAAACTGAAAAAAGAACCATGGATGATAGAGTTGTTCTCGTTAGTAGAGTTGTTCTCGTTGGTTGGGATCTTTTTATGGCTCCAGGCACCAGGTTAAACAGCTAACCTAATATAGTTCGAAAGAAGACTCTTGGTGCAACACGAGAGGAAACACTGAACTGAGCTCATTGCCTGGCGAGGCCGAACAACTAGTCAGTCACTCTCCTGAGAGGCAAACTTTCTTGTGTGAATTTTCGCCTTGCAAGGCAGTGACGCTAATATCAAACTCGACAGATATATGTCTTACCTTCAACCTTGCGAGGCGAACTAATTCTCACCAAAAAATAACTGCACACGAGATGAACTATATTTCATGAGCTATATATATACTATATACTATATGAACATGAGCTATATTTGCTCAAGAGGCCTTAAACTTCGCTATTTCCTCTCGTGTCCGCAGTGCTTAAGAGGTGATGAGACAAAATGACTAGTTATGCCTAGATCGGAGAAAACCGCATTGACCCAGGTTCACTTTGGTAATCTTTTTATATAACCATAATCAATTTATTGAAGCGGAGGAACACCGTCAGTTGCCAGAACTATTTTTTCTAAATAGAGAACTTGATAAAGGTACAAGAAATCTTGTAGTGAGCAAACAATTCTTTATTTAAGCGGTGAAATTAAAGTGCAGTTTTTATCTTAACTAATAGGTTCTAACAGAGAATTCGGTAAATCTTTAACAAATTATATATTAAATGTCTGCAAAAATCATGAGTGAATGGTTTGGCTGTTGATCAAATTCACGCCCTACCCCGGCGAACAAAACAATTCAAACCTCAATTAGCGACTGAAGACAGAGAATGGGGACATTGCTATTTCTAGTTAACTAATTTTAAACCAAAGCTAAGTGAATATATACAGGTACACACCTATTTCATAAGCTTAGCGGCTCTGGAGGTGTTCCGTATTTTGAGGTTTGATTCGGTTTTGATCAAAAAAAATTACGAAATTTCAATGACATCAGGTGTATAAGCTACATTTAGCTGTTAACTTCCCTAACTTAAGGGAAATTCGTTTTAAAAGCTTCCGATATTCTGTTCGTTTCAGTTAAAAGAACTCCAAAAAAAAACTACCAAACTTTTGTTTAAAGTGCTTGGTTTAATCCAGTTAAACGGCTAGAGATTTTTTGAAGGTCTGTCAAAGACACATGCACATTTTCTGTTCTATCCATGCAAGCCAAGGCCTGTTGCGGTCACATCCAAACACTAGCGGGTTCGAATACCAAGTGCAAAGAAAAGTCTTGCCTTTTTCGAAGCATCTTTAGAGACATAGCTTTTGAATAATCAATTTATTGCATTTAGGCCATGGCAACAACAATCCTTTATTCGAACCGTCAGTATGATAACAATAATTATCGTATACTATACATTATAAAAACTTTTGGTATATAACTATAGAATCTTATTTATTGATAACAATGATCTTGTAACTTAACTAAGTATCTTATAGAGAAACTATAACTATTAAAGATGATAGCTATTGGTAGACATGTGTAAACACTTTGGTGGATGGTGACAGAGCCAATTGTCGAGCTGGAAATGCTTCTCTATGACTGACCGCCGGGTTTTCTGCTTTATTAATAACTTACAGTATGAAACTTTTTACCATGATCTGCAGTAAGCAAAAGAAATCATTCTATATGGTACAATCACTTTTTTGCTACTTAATAGCTCTGGTTTCAGTTTCTTTTTTACACGAGAACGTTTGCTGTGTACATTGAGAAATAATCTAATATCTTCTCAAAGTGGTTGATCAAAAACATTTATATTTGTGAAGAAAACCCTACTTACATAACTGACTCCGCTTAACGTTGATTGCAGGGTTTTTAAAAGCACTGTTAACGACTGCTCTCGCACTTTTTCTCACGCGCGGAATAAGTAAATGAGCGGCTTTTTCAGAATTTTGACACAAACGACGTCAATAAATATAATTTCCTGTGTTATTCACGTACAGTGCTTAACAAAGGCGTGTAAAGGCATTAGGTAAAACGTTAACTTCCTCCGCAGTTGAAAAATACACAAGCGGTTTCATCAATATTTGCAAGAGCACTAGAAATACTTGATGCGGATAAAAAGAGTCTTGTTCCACGACAATACAGCAATTACAACTTGTTAATTACTTCGCTTAAAACGAGGAGTCTGGTTTTAAGTATGTGAGACAAATGAACCTAACTCGTACTTGTCTCAATTTAATTACTCGATCTTAATTATAACACCCTTTAAAACAAGAGCTATGACTTCCGTTTCTCATTGATTAAGGATAAGATATCCCAGTGAGTTCATAAGACAGAAACTACAGACGAGCAAACATTTTGTCGTCTGCTCGCAAAGACCTTGTGGGCGGCTTCCCCGCAGCTGCCCACTCGGTGTCGCGTCTTTTATTTGACATCACGTGTGTCGGCACATCAAAGCTCAATTTAATTCAAACAAATCAATTTCACATTTATATTTGTTTTATGAATACCAATGAAATACTTTTCCATTCTTTTGGTAAATATAAGTTACTGCACGGGTAATAAAATACAACCGCTATTATAAATTGCACTAATTGTTCTTGAGCGCTTTCAACAATTTTCTCTGATACTGTCAACTCGTTTTGTTCCTTTTCTATTAATGTTTTAAAAAAGGAAGGCATCCTTTCTTCAGTTACAAAAAAAAAGAAAACTAATAACTTAGTAAGCTTGCACTCTAACCCAAAGAAAAAAGGGCGAAGGTAATTGTGAACAATTGCGAGAACCCACAAAACAAATTAGAGGGCTTATTAATAACTTAATTAGCCAATCAAAGTGCGCGACTTATCTGGCCACACAGATTTAAAGGGGCTCGTTGAAGCGAGAAGTCTTAAAACTACAATGTGAAGAGTGAACAACACTGGCAAAGATGCAGTACAATCGTGAAATCGTTTTTGTAATTCTTGCCGTGCTGGCTGTTTCGTTGCACCATTCTGTGAAACCCTTAAGTGCAACCTCAAGGCGTTCCCTTTTTATGTGAGTGTAAGGCACGAACGGACACCCGATCTAGCTTCTTCTTGTGTTTACTTGCCTACTTGAAAATCCTTTAAGCACTTAAGCAGTACTTGACCTTTTCGCTTTCAGCTACTCAACAGAAATATGGGCAAATGGTTTGGGACGAGTGCTATGTACAAATATTCAAGGACTGTCCGCGAAACAGCAAGATATATGCTTGAAGAAGCCACGAGTAATGCCAGCCATCACAGAGGGATATCGCTTGGCTATCAAAGAATGCGAGGAGCAGTTCCGATACAGTAGATGGAATTGTAGCGCGCTTGCCAACAAGAGCCACTTATTTGTATCCAGAGCAGTAGGTAAGCTTGTAAGGGAGTGGTTATAGAAAAAAAAAAACAGCTCATGGAAACTGTTTCAAGGGTTAGACAAATCGTTCTATCAGTTAAAACCCCCAGTGAGACCCTATAGCGCTCTCGGCTTGTCATTATTTGTTTGTTAGTAGACTGCTTTCCGGTGTTGAATTGGAAGCGATAGAAACTCTCAGTTAAGAGTAAAACACAACCAGTTTTAGTTGGTCGCAGTTCGACCATGCCCTTGACAAACAGGAGCGATCTTAAGTCTTCAAAAGCAATTGCGTCACAGAGCTAGAGCAATTGCAAGCTCATAAACGGCAGTAAAAACAATCGTCTGATACGTTTTGGCAAAAGATAGTGTTTTGCGTGTTGTTAAGTGGAAGTGGAAATTTTTAACATAAGTTACTTATATGAGTTTAAGTCGTGGCACTGAGTAGACAGATGACTCAATAAGACTGTAACAGCTGGGTTGCCATTACCGCAGGTCCCGGCATGGCATTAATTACCCAACTAATAAGAATGGGAAACAAAAATCTAACTGAGCTCCATCTTTCTAAACCAGGGAACTCTTGCGCTTTTTTAGGTGCATTAACTCTAGTTAGTTTTACGCGGTTCGTTCGATTGCATAATTTCAAACCACGATGTCTTTATTAGTGTAATCAGAATTGCAATGCAAATGCATCAAGGCTGGTGTCGTTCATATTTCCATTAATCCCGATATCAGCATATATGTCAAAATGGACTCGTCAACCTTCCCTATACCGTGACTTTAAAACAGTTTTAGGTAAAAAGATGAAAAAAGGTCTTAAAAAAACTTTCCTAAAAGAGGCTACCTAAGTACAAAGTACAATGTTGTAAAGAAATAACAAAAACCCCGTCATCTACGGCGCACACGCGACAAATAACAGCTAGTTTACGGCCGAAAACCCAAATGAAGCTTAACCAAAGTTCGGTTATAGGTTAATCCCACGATTATTACTAGTTGCGTAGTGATGAATACAACCAAATTCTCGATCTTAAGAAGTGTTTGGCGTATGGGTTGTTTTCGGAAATCGATTTTGGCAGATGGTTCGTGCTCGTATGAGAAGTGCTTAGATATTAGACGTCCCTCGCTAAACACTGTAATCGTTTCCCGTTTTGCAGCAGGGACAAAGGAGGCAGCTTTTCTCAGCGCCATAACGGCCGCCGGTATCGCACACGCAGTTGCAGATGCGTGCTCGCAAGGAAATATATCCGATTGCACATGCAACGACAACTCAGACTCTCGAGTGAAGGACCAGCGTGAAAAGTTCAAATGGGACGGCTGTAACATCGCAAACATCAGGCATGGACTCAAAACTGCTCAGGAGTTTCTACGATGGCAAGATATAAAGGTGCCTGACGAAAACCAGAAGAAAGCTATCGATCTTATGAATCGGCACAACGTTAAAGCTGGAAAACAGGTAAGTAGGATATACACCCAGAGGCCGTCAGAAGAACAATAAGATAATTGCTTTTCTAATTAAATAATGATATTGCAGTTTTAACAATTAGCATTTCTTATCCGTCCTACTTTCTTCTCTTGTTCCTGTTGTGCACGGATTTACCGACGATATTGTTAGCGAGGTGGCTTTTTCTGAAACGAGAAATGGGCGTAAGGGGAACATTATGCACGAAACATTTGGAAGTTTTCGGTGTTCAGTTAGAAGAATTTTCAACAACAATATCTGTCTAGAATTGCAATAAACCCAAATTTGCACCTCAGTTTATTAGATAAAAGAGTTTGCCAAAACATAAACAAGTGTAAGAGCTAACGGCGTTCTTGAATATGCTCCAGACAATGTGTAATCATCTGCTCACAAAGTGGAATTGAAAGACTTATTACAAAAATATTTCGATTAATGATTAACGACAAGAACACACGAATTGACTTCTGAAGTATCCGTCAATTTCCGCCGCTCGATTTGAAGACTTAATCCTGTTTAACATCAATTCTCCTTAGTAGCAGTTATTTATTTACAAAACTTAGCACCAGAATTTTTGTGTTAGTTTTTCCAAAAGACTTTACTTAACAACGTCTGTCCATCTCTGTGTGTTCATGACTGATTGACCTTTATTCTTGGTGCTTGCGCGTTTTTTCTATTCAGAGATTAAGAACTTATGAGCTGCCTTTATTCAATATGCGTCGGCAAACTCACACGAGATTCACCTTTAATACGATATGTCATCCCTTTTCTTATTCCAGATTCCTAGACACCGAAACGCTAAATTAAGGAGTTGTGTTTAATTAAAGGTTTTTGTAAAGGGTTTGGTTTACGGTGCATTGGTCAAATGCTTTACGCTTTATTAGAAATTGCCTTTGGAATGTTGAGTAACTTCGGACATACAACTTAATCTTCAAGAATGGAACACTGCAAACAGGTTGTTTTGACATGTTCGACATGCATTCATATCTAAACGGCTTTTGAAAATTAAACTTCTCAATTAAACCCTCAAAATGATCCGATTCCTTTGTCTTAGTCAGAGGGGAGGCAATTTTCCGCTTGAGTTGTTTTGTAACTGGCCACGAACTCTTTATACCACATCATTGCCTTTAAAAGAAACAAATGAATTGTTAGAACTTGCAATCCAATGCAGAACATCTTCACAACAGTAATTTAATCAACTTACTTTTACACAAAACAAAAATCCATCTTTCATTGATCTGTGCTATTCCTTTCTTTTGTCTAACACAAGCTAGGTAAGGTTTTGCTTGGGGCACAAGCCGCGCTCTGTGGCAATTGTTCTCATGCTAGAAGAGATAATTACTAATTATGAATCTCAATCATTATTTATTGAGGCTGGATTGAAATAGTACGGAGCGGCACGTATCACATAGAGAAAAGCTATGGTTTTTTTATTATCCATTTTCAAAAACGTACAGTGTTCACGTACTGAATACAAGACGGGACCACCTTTAAACGACTGTCATATATATACAGCAAAACGGTTGTCTCGTTGTGTGCGTTCCGTGCCATTTTTCTAATTTCTTTTTCAAACAACACAGTCTGCACTCTCATCTCTTGATTCAAAAGATATTACCGTCTAATTTATGTTTGCAGTATAATGCGACGACAACAAAACTATGAGGTATTCCTGCAAACCGAATGCCTACAAAAAGACGCGAGACCGTTTTTTAAGGTGAACTCAATTGCGAAGTTATTCTTCGAGGAAAAAATAACAATATTACTTAAAAACTTTCTTCAACTGTCTTTACTCAAAACTAAAAGAATACGCAGTGTATAGTTAATTAAAATCCTAATATTTCAAAAATTTCGGCTTGTTTTTGCAACCGCTTAAAACCAAACAGGTTTGAATTTGGTACAAAATTGTCAATATAATCAGACTGTCAACACGTACTTGACTTTCACAGCCTCCCGAGATATACCGAGTTTCACTGTTCATCCCATGTTATTTCTATAATACGATTTGGTTTTGATCTGATTTGAGCAATTTTGGCATAAAATGTCTATCGTTAGGAAAAGCATCAAGTAAGATTATGATTTGGGGTTATAGCATCTATAGCAATGAGTCAATTCTGAAAAATAGAGTTTACTTTGTTTTCTGTGTTTGTGTATCAAATTAAGCTTAACCTTCACCGCGTTTACAAACGTCCTTGAACAAGACAAAGATCATTGTTTAAAGAACTTCTCTTGGGTCCTTTCTTGACGTACTATACCAAAACTTTTTGTTTCTTCCCATAAAAGGGTCTTTAAAGATTTTTCTATAAAATTATTCGACCTTTGAAAGGTTAAAGGCGACCTCATTGAAACAGAAACAAGGATTTTGTTTATTTAGCAAAAAAAAAAATATTCGGAGAGGGAAAGGATCTTTTGTACCTATGTATTAGTATAAATGTGCAAGGCGCTTTTTTTTGAGCAGACATGTAACTCAAGAGATAGTGTGAGAGGAAAGCTGAACTGACACAAAATCATCTGTTCCTGAAATTAGCGATGGCTTTAGAAGCAGAATGCCGAAAAACTGTGGTTATTAATAAGGTACACCATGTGAGTACTTTTTTCGTTTGGAGCTTTCACTGAGACGGAAATTGCGGCGCATAATTGAGTGCTAAAAGCCGCGTTTTGAAAGATATGGGAAAAATCTTGCGAAAGAACATTAACTTACAAGAATTTCAGTCACATCACAAAGCAAAACGGAGGTTGGTCCCCATTAGATTCTTTCTAAAAGTGTTTAAAAAAGTAAATAAAATCTACAAGCCGGTATCTACATTGCGAAACGCTCCCCTGTGGAGTTTGAAATTAAAGGAAGTTGAGGTCTGAAATTAAAATCGTCTGGCACAGTAGGTTGTAAATATGGGGATGAAAACACGCGATTAAAGTGTTTAGCGGCAAACTTGTGACAATATTTCAAGTCATGCTCTCCGAGGTTCTAGATTAATCCTTCACCTGCTTTAGCTATTGGCACGAATGAGTGCGCATAACTTTAGCTGTCGACCATAGGTTTATAAGCCTTTCTCTTCATTGTACCGATATTTTTGTCTCTATAAGAAAAGTTTGTAGAAAAAGGGTCGTTTGTCCTGAGTTAATCTGCCGGACTTCTTTCTTCCATTATCGTTGTTTGCCATCAAATAACCGTTTCTAAACGATTATAGCCGTTTGTTTTTTAATCACTATTTATGACTAATGTACCGTTAAGATATATACCCTTCTCTTTTAACCCTCCTTTGATAACCACAAAACACTTCTCTTTTCACTGATTCAAGCTAAAGTTAACCAACTCCCGTTTGAAGTAAGTTTATTTGATAGTTTTACGAAAAACGACAAAGTTGACGAATAACAACGTGTTTTTTTGCTCAACATTTAATTTACTGTGACTATCAGACAGCAAATTTAGTCAGCACGTTTTAACAGAAAGTATTCCTGCTTTTTAGCACGCGTTTGTAAATAAACAAGTCCAGTTGCCATGTGCTGAACAAATGTTTCATGTCTGGTTTGACCAAATGTTTCATTTATAAATCAATCATAAGAAATTTAAGACCACCTTCTTTCTTTCTAGACGTCATATTCAAGATACAGAAACTATCCTTCTACTGTATTCAAATATAAGTTCCTTTCTAGTGTATGACGGTGCTATTCTAGAAGGCCAAGTAAATGATAGAAATAAAACACAGAAAAATAAAAGACCTTGTAAAAAACACCCCCGAAACCTTTTTCTACAGTAACAAGCCTCTCCCTTCAGATGTAGCAACATCAGTTAACGGTCAGTCAGATGATCTTTCACATTACCTATAGTCTATACTGCACTCAGCTTTCTATACGCATCAATGGTGTATAGTTTTTACTTTGTTGTCCTTGTTCTTCGGCTCGTATTAGCTCCTGGTTCCCCCACGTGACCTGACGAATGGCATATAAAAACGAAAAAACTGTAAGGACATTGATTTCGTTTGATGTCGCGAAAAAAGCACGGACTACACACTTTTATCAGAAAAAGTAACTTTCAGCTGCATGAGGCTGGGCCGAGTTCATCAACTTTTTGGCGATTTCAGTCTCAAATTTCTCTCAAACTGTTTTTATTTACTGATATTTCCAAACGAAAAGAGTGGTTAGAAATGCTACAACGAACTTACATATATATGTATATTTAACACTTATTCTATTTCAATTGACGTGGATAATGGCAGAATATCTTCGGCGCGAGATAGATATTCATTTAGCCACGACTGTTCCTTTCAAGAAAATGAAGAATTTTTAAGAAAAAAAACTTCTATTGCTTGTATCACCTA
>JANVCF010195940.1:0-15825 GCA_025388745.1 Hydrozoanthus gracilis
AAAAAATCGTGTCTGATCCTTGTCTGTAACTGCCACACACAGCCGATTTTTCGTCGCAGACAAAAAATCGGGAGCTTAAAGACAAAAAATCGTGTAGTGTGTGGCGGGCTTAATGACCGAAATGGTTTACAGATACAACTAGGTAACCAAGCTTTGAACAAATCGGTCAGAACTGAAACCTTAGTGAATCTAATCGGGCCGTTGAACATAAGTAGTCATATCTGTGTCCGTATTATTCTTTATTCTAATGACACGTTTACTCCTTTGAACAGTTATGTCGCCGTCGCTAAGTGGATCTTTCAACACAACACTTCATCCGAAACAAGGGATTACTGGCTACTTCCTTGACCTAACATGTAACTCACGCGGACAACCACAACCAAAGATGTCGTGGGCTCTTAACTCTACAACGATGACACAATTTTCCCGCGTCTTTTCTCATGATAGCGGTTTAGTTAAGTCGAGCCTCAGGATCAATTTCACCTCAATACACGACTTGTTGTCAAGATATTCTTGTCTTTCCATTCAAAACTCAACCGCTGCTTTCATCTGTACGGGTCCGCGGTACACGTGCTCAGCGGCTTATAACAACGAACTGAACTCAGTGCCCGTGTACGTGACTGCTTCAGTGGTTTTAAGCTTATGTAAGTTTAGCAAACGTTTTCTTTCTATACGTTGAATTCTAAAGTTTCTTTTAGCATTGCGTTAATAAAATGAAGTCAAATGCACATTTTCCTAATAACTCTATATTTGTGAAAGGAGTAATAAACACTTGTTTTATCAAGTACTCATTGCACACAGACTGCCTTAGTATTCAGTATTCATTTATTTGCCGTTGGTTTACATTGTAATAGTCAATATACTCTATTTACTTAAGCTTATATGGCGAAGGTGTCTGATGGGAAGCCTATGGCCTATTCGCAAGAAAACAGACAGAAATTAGATGAAATTGTTGTTGTCTTTGTATCTAAACAGATCTTTCTCCACCACCGAGTTCCATCCGAGTGGAGAACATAACAACAAGGTCTGCTAAGCTCGTGTGGAATCAGTCCTCCCCAGGCCCCGGGGAAGGAAGGATCACTCTTTACGATATTGACTTCAACCAGTTGGGACTGAACTCCAGCAAACGATTTCAACTAAATGCATCTAATTTTTCGGATGGTTACAAACTGGGTGAACTGCAGCCATACACAGCTTACTCGTGGCGAATCAGGGGCAATAGTGAAGTGGGTTTGGGATACTGGAGCGAGATGATATCCTTCACTACAGATTCTGCAGGTAAAGATTTTAGACTATTGAAAGACCTTTTCATTGTTTCAACGCGTTGTCGCGTTCACTTTCTTACGCTATACCAAAGAGCATTCAAAACTATTGTTAGGTAGCAAAAGGTCAAAAAGGGTTTCTTCATCTTTTGCTGAGATTCTTTAATAACTTTTAGACCGCCAGTATTTACTCTTAATGCGTTCAAAACAAACCACTTAAAATACCAAGTGTTGAAAGAATAAAACGACAAAAATTGTCAGTCACTTCGGACACTCTGTTGCAAAAACAACAAAACGTTCCAAACAATTTCTACTAAGAAAGTCGGTTTCCGAAATAGGAGCCCAATACTAAAAAGAGGATCTATAGGTATTTTGCCTTCTCCATTCATGATGGTTTCAGCTACCCCAGCTATCATGAATAGATAGAGGTCTGTTTGGATTAAAAACAATGTATAATAGGATAGTCTAAAAATGAGGTTTGCCGTTTAGAAAAATCCTTGTTCACTTATACTTTAGCAGCTCTCTTCATACAAACGTAGCAAGACGTTTGATCTAGTAAGTTAAGAAACTCAAACTTTATTTTGCTTAGAACTCAAGAACAAGTTGGTTTTAGTCATAGAAACTTCTAGACATCTAGACGGTTAAATCACGTTAATGGTGTTTCTGCACTGTTCTGGAATTAGGAATTTGGGACACTAAGCTAGCCTTGGTCGAACTTGGGGGCGTATCCAAACCCAAATGTTCATGAGTTTGCATGTTTTTTCTAAAAGAAAACTGAAAAAACTATGACGAACGTATTTCTTAACTCTAGAAGCGTTTAAGCGAGTGCTCTACTAAAAGGAACCACAACCTTCCATAACATTATTGTAGATAGATATATATTTCTAAAATGAGCTTTCACCTTCCATTTTAGTGCCCGAGGAAGCCCCTTCAATAAAAGCTGTTGCTGTTTTATCTTCGCAGTCAATAAAGCTCTGTTGGACTGTAAGTGAACTCGAATTATTGACAGCCTCTCCTTGTGTTCTTGTAACGTCCAGAGAAGAAAGATTAGCAAAGGTTGTTTGTTTGTAGAGAAGTCAACGTCATGTATATTGCATGTACATCAAACAGAAGTGAAGAATGACATGTTTTTTAGCCTCGATGGAATTAACTGATGCGTAACTACAAGAAAAATAGAAACAATTAGCTACAGTTCATACAATCAATTAACATACAGTAAGTAAATACAGAAAAAATCTTCAAATAGTGACGTCAATGTCTTTTACTCGCGGTGCTTTTACCAAAAATACAGTACTTAGCGCCAGTAGCTTGGAAAGTCTGTTAACAGAAACTTAAATGCTAAGGTAGCCGTTTCGTTAATACAGCGAAAAAACCTTGCCCAACATTTTTTGCTGCACGTTAATGCAGCAACTATATTTCTAACTACGGCGATTTAACATACAGTGTTAATATTGTAGGAACCTGGAAGGATATATGGCCCGTTACTCGGTTACAAGATCAAATACAGCAGCAGGTTTAGCGGCCATCACGTAAAGAACATAAGCAGCCGAACGAATTGTTGTACGTTGAACTCTTTAGAGAAGTGGACAACTTACTCGATTCAAGTAAGCGTCTTTAACGACAAAGGCGAAGGGCCTTCAAGCGAAGCTCTTACTGCACGCACCTTTGAAGACGGTAAACAAACACGAATAGCTACATTTTCTCTTTTCATTTTGCTTTATGCTAGCAGCACTTTTCTCTCTTTAAACTACAAAGCTCAGTGCTACCAAACTGTTACGGATTATTATGCTTTTTGTGTATCAAACACATTTTCGTACGTTTCAGATTTGTGTCATTTTGCTAGCGACTCCGCTTTAATTATCGATAAAGTGATTAGTCCATTTCACGGTTCCTCAAAAATGACCAAGCTTGTGCATGAAACCGAGGCGAAGGTTGTCATTATGCTGTTACTTCGACTTCTTAAACTGTGCCAGACAATCTTCGCCTCGGTTTCATGCAGAGGCTTGGTTTCAGGAACCGTGAAATGGACTATTCGTTTTCTAAGATTACTCAGCATGCTTTTTCTCCCATTGTGAATTTTTTTCTTAATTTTGGAATTCAACTAAGCTTTGACACAGATTTCTTGAAAGAAAGCTGAGAATGTAAATCAGTACTGCTGTAGAAAGATTTATGGTAAACAAATATCTGAGTATCGTTGAACGGTTTTTTCAGTTCCAAGCCAATCTCCAGAACCCATAGTGGTTAGTACAGTTAACTCTACGAGTCTTCTTGTAAACTGGACACTGCCGCCCTTGAGAACCAGAAACGGTTTGATACGTGGCTTTAAAGTTTTCTTCAACACCACGGTCGGACTTTCCACTATAATGGTTGTGAAAGGTAACACTACAAACAATCTCATCTTCAGTGGACTGAGAAAAGACACAGAGTATTCCGTGCAACTATTGGCCTTCACTGTCGGCGACGGACCAATCAGCGTGCCGTATATGGCGCGGACCAATGCAGACGGTCGGTACTCTTTTGGTTGATACAGTTCTGTTATTGTATGAATAGACAGTAAATATGAAGTGTGTGACTGTTGAAATATCTTGTCATGTAATTTCTAAACATATGTATGAGTGTGAACCAGAAAAGTTGAATGGCAAATTTTGTTTTTTATATCACCAATGTGTATGCTTAACGTATCATCGTCATTTCTTCCACCGAACGCACAAAACGAACCAAGGATTTTACTATTATGGACAAGACCTCTCCATATAAATTGTTTCCTACTCATGATCGTGCTGGGTTATAACAACACTCATAACACAGCCGAACCTCGCCATCTTGATTTCCGCCATATGTGGTAAACACCTCACTCGCAGTTCTCGGCGGCTCCACCTACTATTTCTGTTTGCATGCAAAAAAAAGTCGAGGAGAGAACAGCGATATCCCACGGTCCAGTAATTGTACCACAATATCGTACGTACAATATCATAAAACGGTAAACGGTTTGAACCCAGGAGTCACAGTAGATCGTAAGGATGTTCATTAAGTATTAAAATACAACAACAATACAAGAAGTACCCTTAATGTGCAATACAACACAGCCATGGAGTCTGATAAAAATGATTACTAACCTCATAAAGAAATGCTGTTGCACTTCAGTGAGAAAATCTGAAAAGGAAGAAGGCAATATAAGCCACCTAGGATCAACACTCTGTAATATTAGGGTTGTGTTTCTTCATTCTTTCCTATTTTTAGAGCCAAGCACTGCTCCATCTGATGTAAGAGTCACCACCATGAATCTGACATCTTTGAATTTATCTTGGTCGCCTCTTCCACGCCGGCATAGCAATGGCGAAGTAATACTGTACGAAGTCAAGTACGAGACAAGGAACAAAACCTATTCATTACACCAGGCCGGACTGAATACCACAGCGACGTATGTTTTTGTGAAAAACTTGGGTGTTTGTGAAAGTGTATCTTTATCTGTGCGTGCTTACACAAAAGCTGGGTCCGGTCCGTTCAGTGATCCCGTGAAGAGGCCAGCAGCAGGTACGTTGAAAAAGTGCACTATACACTGGCGTGCTTAATTATAATTTACTTAGGGTCAGCTGTTCAACTATAGGCGAATCTCCTTCCCTTAGGTTAGGCGCTACTGTTTCAGTTCTGCGCTGACTGAATCCTCCTATTTGTAAGGTGAAACAGCCACAACTGTTCGGCCAGGTGAAGAAATCACCCGCGCGCTGGCTACCAGAAACTAAAAATGCAGCATCAAAGTCCTCAAAGTGTAAAACGAAAGGGCCTAAAATGTTTACAACCACGCTTGTTGTTGCGTTTTATTTCTTTTGTCCTAGAACTAGTTTTATGACTTGATAATGGTGTGTTAGGATCAATGCGTCGTGGTGCTCTAGTTGTTACAGTGCATTCTAGAATCTTTTAGCGCTTACTTTCAATTAAGAATTGTATTCATCACCTTTTCTTATAAAAACACAAGAGCATTAAATGTATGTATATATATTTTATGTTCCGTATAATTCAACACCGAGTTGAGTATGCAGGTAGAACAATCGAGCCTTTATTAGTAACTAGTAAGTAGATTTTAATCTCAATTACAGGTCTGGTTACTCCAAGCGGTTTAATCGTCACAAATATTGGGAAGAAGGAAGCTCTTTTGGAATGGACTTTCCCTCTCTCTCAGAGAAAACAAATGAAATATTTCTCGGTACGTTGATACGTTTTTCGCCTGTAACAAATTTTATTATGTGGTTGAGTGATTTCTCGCACTGTGATTGGCCAATTTGAGGACCGTAAGTTGCTGCACGGACCTCGTTTTGTGAGCCAACGAGATCCGTACAACTTTTGTCAGTTTTTTTACAATGATTCCAGATTCCAACTAAATGCAACAAAATTGTCAAAAAAAAACGTTAAATGACAGGGACTTTTTTCAAGGTGACGAATTTGATTTACCGTGCTATGTGCATGATAAAGTTTGCCGAAATATTTATTATCAAATTAAATTAATTCAGCAGGAGCGGGAAGACTCGAGTAAAGAAATTGACGACTTTATTGCAATTGAAAAATCTAAACACTTTATAATTTGTAAAGAAAAATGAATAAAAATGGAAAAGTTCGAGGAGTACTCTTCATTGAAAACGAGGTTTTCAACATAAAATAAGTACCCGTTCACTTTCTTGACAATTTGCTATGTTGTTTTTCAAGTAGTCAGTGTCAGTCCACCAAAAAGTTTTCGCAAATGAAAGATATATATATACAGAGTTTCCCAATAAACGCTGTTAAAAGACTCCTGAGTCGCCGTTTTCTTTGTATTAAGAAATAATCACCGATCTAATTGAAGAAGAAATAATTGATTCACAAGTTGAAAGCTCAGAAAAAAATTCTGAGTCACTGACGGGAATCGAAGCCACAACCCTCGATGATTACCGGTCAGATGCTCTACCCACTGAGCTACAGAGACTCGCATGGGGAGCCAAGTCACTGCTTGAGTCCTTGTCGATTCCCGCTTGACATATCACAGATCTAGATAAGCCCAGTATGGTATAGTAAAAAAAACATCTTCACTCTGAAAAACAGTAAAGTTTATTTGAAAATAATCAAAGCTACTCGAAGAGCTGTCATCTTCTGTTGAATGGCAAAAAATAGCCAACCATTCTGTTAGGAACACGTTAATATTAGAATTATTAGATGCTGATGTTCTCAAAAAAATTGTTGGTCTGATTGGTCATTATAAAAATATCCAAAGTTGAACCGCAACTACGGCTTTTCGCATGAAAGACACATGTCCGGAACCTCGAGTGGAGCAAACGAAACAGAAAACTGTAAAGACATCACAGAAAGATTTACCTCCAGCTTGTATGTTACTCGTGACACTGAGAAAAGTCCATTTTCGAAGAATGTGACCCAACTGTTCACTCGAGCTACAGTTGGTTCTTTTAACAACTGCATGTGTGGAAAACAAATAAATTATGGCTTGAATCCCATTTGTTTTAACTTTTCGTAGAGACCGGTTTGCGGAATCGATAAATGAACAATGCCTTTCAAAACAGTGATTTGTTGGTATTCCGTTCCTAAACATTTACACAATTTCTTTTAGAAACCTTTCAGAAGCATTGCCTTTGAAAACTTAAAAAATTTCTGGTCGAGCAAGGCGGCATCGACTCCACTGAAAAACTTTGTAACTTTTGTTTTGTTTGCGAGCCAAATAAAACTCCTTTGTACCTATCAACACTTCTAACTGACTTTTGCCGCGTCTTAAGTTGAACGCCATATAATAGAAGCTTATGAGCCTCGTTTGCTCGTTCCGTGCTGAAAATTATAGACTCGACGACCTCGCCTTTGTTCTTTGACGTTTGTCACGTGACAATTGACTGCCACTTGACTATTGAACTGGGGAACACCTATGGTTTTGGTCGAAACGTCTGTCGAGTAATAAGATTCCAAATTCCGGAAATTGATTTAATTTTGTTTTAACTTTTGTTTAAATTAATCTAGAATTTTTTGATAACCTCACAAGGAGACTATTAATATTCTTGTTTTTTTTGTCTAAGATTGTGTACAGTGGTACGAAGAGTTACAAGCCCTCATTTAGTGAGTCAAACCAAGTAACTGCGACTGGTTCAGAATCAAGAACAACCCTTAGAAACCTCACTCCTTCCACCAACTATGACGTTCGCGTATCAGCCAATGGAAAATGTGGACAAGGAAGTTACAGCGAACCTGCGGTTTTCACCAGCAAAACAGACAGTAAGTTACCAAAATTTACCTTCTCATACAGTCATTAAATCCTATCAAGTTAGAGTCTCTCAAAGACTTATTATGGTGGGTTAATAAAAGACCGCAAATCGATGTTAGAGGTGGGGCTGAATAGAGGGGTGGGGATGGGGATATTCAGTCACGGTTTAGCTTCAACGTTCTGTTAACTATACCACTACATTTGATTTGTACACTCTTGATAGAAACGAACACTGATAAGTTGTGATTCACGCTTTTTTTTTCTTTAGGCCCAAGACCACCCACTGTTCCGTCAGTACTAAAAGTGAATTTTACCGAAACCTTTGCAGAGATTAAACTCTGGCCAGCGGATGATACCAACGCGCCCATTAGGTGGTATTCTGACATTGCCATTTGAACTTAGCTTTGTTAGGTTGTAGGCCAGCGAAAATATTCAAATTATCATTGCAAATTGGCTTGACAACTTAGCTTTTCATCGTTAGCTTTTGCCAGTTTATGTTTATATTTCCGAATCACTGTCGGGTCTATATAAATATGACTTCGAAATTGAGATGTTAGCAACAAAATTGGAAAAGCACATGTTCGGTAGTGCTTTTCACAACGCAACCTTTTCCACATCCAAGCTGTGCAGGTAGTTTTGTTTCAAAACAGAAAATCTTGCAGAACTAACTGCTTAACCCTTTGATTGAAAACAGTGCCTACCAAGTGATTGTACTACAAACCAAGGAAGTTAACGAGTCTCTGCCGCTTGATTATAATCGCCTTTTGGGAGACTTTAAAAATGCAGCAGAAAATAGTGTCAATTACTACATCACAGCACAAGTACCAGCACGAACAGTTGAGGATCCGTTTTTGGTCGGAGATGGGAAACGCTATGGTGATTATCAAAACGTCCAGCTTGAAGGAGATTCTTACAACATTTACCAAAGATCATTTACAAGCAAGGTAAATGTTAAAACACATGAAAGTCGAGCAGTTCCAGTATATAGATTGTTTGAGAAACTGATCTAAACTTCAAAGATCGGAGGGATCTTGTTCCTGCAAAAAATAAGTTTCTCGCTACTTTAACCTATAGAAAAATATTAGTTTTATTTGCAAGCAAACAAGAGAGACTTGTAACAGTCCGTGCTTCAGTATTACAAAGTTTGAATTTAACAATGTGTAGCTAATACTATCAACTGAGAACTTGCCAATCGGTTGTTCTACTTCCTGAAAAAAGAACGGTACTCCATTCCCAGCAACAGCTGAACTTATCTTTCAAAACTCTTTTTGCAGACAAATCAGTATAGCGATGTAAAACGAATTGCAACAGTTTCACGTTTAAAAGGTAAATGAATTTCTTTGTTTGTGTTTCCATATGATGCAGCATCGTTGAGAAACATTGCTTTTCCATTATTTGTTTGATTTTAAGACCTCCTTGATTTATGTAAATTTGCTTTTTATACCTGTAAGATGTAGTTTGCTTGACCATGAAGAT
This sequence comes from Hydrozoanthus gracilis, assembly GCA_025388745.1. NCBI lineage: Eukaryota > Metazoa > Cnidaria > Anthozoa > Zoantharia > Hydrozoanthidae > Hydrozoanthus > Hydrozoanthus gracilis. The sequence continues at coordinate 8,971 of JANVCF010195940.1, forward strand.
TTAGGGTCTCGTCGCTTTTCTCGTATAATGTGCAGTGACCAAGAACATTTTTTCAAAAATCTACTGTGCTTTCAGGTATAGAAATTACTGAATTACGGTTCTCTCTAAAAGTGCGATAATGAAAGAGTCCAAACAACTTAATTTTGAAAATTTCTGTTTTTTCTTGGTTGTAAAGAAAGACGTTGATCGCTTTTCTTCACACGTCAACAGTTTTCCTTATGTTTGGTTTTTGTTTTGCGTTTTTGGCGAACGCTTCAAGAGTTGTTTTTCGTTGTCTTGCTATAGGATCAGCGCAGAGTAAAAAAAGGCAAAATGGGCAATCTTCCTCAGCAGGTGTCATTGGGGGAGTTGTGGTGTTTGTTTTACTATTGGTCGTAGCTGCCTTTGTTTTGATTTGGTGGAACAGGTAAAGAGGTTTTTTTCCAAATAGTTAACTCTTTGCTAAACTCCCACCGTACATTATACAATGTGTAGATCTCCAAAGGATCAGGCTTTTTCCAGAAATACCTTGTGAGTAGTATTAGGAAGCTTTTTCGCAAGCTAGATTTTTCTCATAAGTTATATTTGATCAGTTATATAGTTATTAGAATAGATAATTTGTTTACTCAAAACAAATGTCGATTTATTTTTCTGGTGATAACAAGTGAAATTGCGTTATTAGTGTGCCCTTCAACTGTGTTTATTGTTCTACTAAAGTATCGTTCTACAATATCTATTGCTTAGGTGTGGAAAGAGCAGACAGCAGTCAAGAAATCAAGATATTGAACTGGATGAAGGACCAGGAAGTACGACGGCAGATGTGGAAAGCTTTTGTATGAAGAAAAGTACCAGCAGGCAACAACTGGTGATGAAGGAAGCCACTGGAGACTGTCCAGCATACGAGAATGTTTTAGTGAAGGAGAATGTCCTGTACGAGCAATTCGACAATGAGAAAGGCGAGATTTGTATAGCTATTCTTTTAAGGAAATGAAGTGATCCGTAAAACTTAAGCAGAGTAATTAAAAACTAACGTTTTCGGTTAACTAGCTGAACTTCTCAACTGGAACATCTCACATTTAATTTCTCAACTGGAACTTCTAGACTCGCTTTTCTCAACTGGAACTTCTAAACTGGGTTTTTTCAACTTGAACATCTCAACTTATGATTTAAACAATTGATTTGTTTTATTTAGAGTATTTTCTCGAACAAGAGTGCTTTAGGCATGGAAACTGTTTTAGGGCGTTACTTGCACCAAGTCGAAATAAATATCTTTTTGTTCTTTTAGATCATCCAGTGATGTCACCAGAACTTTCCAATAAAAATGACGTAACAGACAAAGAACAAAATCTAAGAAATAACTTCCAGAATGAAGAAACGGGAGAAGAGATAAAAAGAAGAGAAGAAAAAACCCTGAGCATCGAAGTTCCCTTGATACCTTTAGCCAGTCCAAGTATTAGCAATGATAATGGTGGTGCTGTCATGTATGACGGAGAATCCGGGCCTATACCGACATTACGGTTCTCAGAATATCTTAATTGGTCTAAAAAGGAGAGATATCTTTATCTTAAAGAACAGTTTAAGGTAAGCACAATAGCAAGGATAGTCTTTTGTTTCTTCATTTACTAAAAAAATACAGGTTTAAAAAAGCTTGATGAGCAGTTTATTTATACCTGTACATTTATGTAAAGTCTGGTGTCCAATGATATGAATGAGTCTGCGATCACGATCAGCGATCGCCGCAAGATTAGACCAAATGGAAACCAGTGTTAGAACATCTGAGACGGTCTGCGACACACGCAGTCTGAACAATTTGAGGAGTTGAGCTTGTGTCTACGGACCGCAGACCGTCACAGACTTTTGGTAGAGTATCATTTATATACATTTTTCAATAAGATTTATTGCGTTCCACGATCGCGAGTGGCATGGTAAAAAACCTGCGCGTTGATTTATTATTGTGTGCTCAGGTTTTCGATGGAAAGTGAAGTTGTATTTATATTTTAGTTGAAGCCTGTACAAAGAAACACAAGCGGAGATATTTATCATAACCTTATATGACTGGTTATGACGTATTTTGCAGGAAAGAAACATTGCATTTCACGTGAGACATCATGTTATAAGTTTCGAGTTGATTTATTTTGTATAGTTTTCGTTGCCAATTTCGAAGGAAAATCCCACTTATTTGTTAAAACGTTTACCATAATTTATTGTTCTCAAACAACACTCTAAATCCAAGTTGTGTTACCAATGTTTTCAGTGTCTCATGTTGTTTACAAGATGCATTGCTTTCTTAAGCGTTACGCAGAATGACGTGTAGAACTGAAATAGCCGAGTTTTCAATATCGAAGCATCACATTGTACTGTGTCGCATCCGAGTGTAAAAAACAGCATCAAACTTTGTTCGTTATATTTTATTAAATAATATTGTCATATTTACCTCGCGACATTTAGAAAGTGTATCATCAAGGAAAAAATAGATTTATCTCATTTCATGCTCTTATGTCTTATCGAGTATTCGCATTCTAAAACAAAACATTCGAGCATTTACTTGAAGGATGTCAACGAGCTCAGTCGTTGTTGGTTTAACCCGGCTTGGCTTACAACATGCTTTTTAACGAACTACATGATGTCAACATAACTAAGGACACCGGCATAAAACAACTACACTCCAAGCTATCAGTGTAAGCGCAACGGGAATGACCTTTAGCTCCTCTCGCAATGATTGACAGATTGTAATTTGAATAGTTAACAACTACAATCCCCAGGAGGGGAGGTGAATAGTGGTGGATATATACGCGAAGCGTCGATGAATATATCTAGAGCTAGACACCCACCCTGAGGGGATAGTTGTTTTAGTATTTACAGAAGATAGGAATAAAGTGCACTTGATTTTTCAAAGAAAAGACAATTATTTTTCGATTTCTGGCACGTGCGCTTCGTGTACATTTGAGTTTCGTTTACATTGCAGGGTTTTTTGATAACATAAATGTCGTGGATTTTAAGCAGGTTTTGAAAGGAAAAATTTTGTCCTAACAATTAAAAACCGAAAAGCCTAATCTTGTTATCCTCTTCGTGTTTTCTGGAATGGTTCTTTGTTTGATGCAAGCATTTCCTCGTCTATAACTAGCTAACGGCTAAAACGACGCCATTTTGACTACCGCCTCAAAATCGACTAATAGCCATGGTAATTAAATTTTCAATCTCGAATATTGCGATTCGCGCGTTCTGATTGGTTCGTTCAATCTCGGTTATCAGCTCATATTCGGAGTCCACCAAATATGGAAACTGGCTGTAGTGTTTGCAAAGCCAAAAAATAGGTTAGCGGTTATTTTAAGTATGGAAGAGTTAAGAGAACTGATTAAACTTAATAAAACAATTATTCCATTCACGCTTGTTGGATATGAGATGATTTATAGCCAACTCGGCGCTATGCGCCTCGCCGGCTATTTACCATCTCATATCCAACGCGCGCTCTAGGAATAATTGTTAGATATTGTGAGATACGGGAGCCAATCAGAGCGCGCAAAAACGGATGTTGGCTGATTTGGTAAATGCTAATTTATAGTAACAGCGTTGTTACAAGTTCAAGTGCACTAAAACAGCGGTTGTACTGAATTATTTTCAGTTGACCACAAACATGAGTACAAGTACAAACATTAAATTGGATGAAGCAGAACAGTTAATTGAACTTAGTCTGGTTTATTGATTCGTTTCTGTGAGATCTTGCGTGCGTACACAACAAGGGAAAAACTATTTTTGTGCATCAGAAAGATTACAATCAATAACCATGTGCAATTCCAATTGAAAAAAAACCATCAAAGTGCTGTAATCACAAGCCTCAATTGTCATACAAAGAAAGGGACAACAATATCGTAACCGTCACAAATTGACCTCACCCCTTCTAATCTCCCACCCTACCGAACGCACTCCCCTAATTTCCAATTATTACTAGTTTGAAAGTATTTTGCTTTGGTTTAGTAAAAGTTAGTGAATTTTTTTTTTCTTTTTGCCTGTTTAAGAGACTACCCGATGTTCAGCTCCATCCCTGGTCGGTCGCAAAGCTCCAAGCTAACAAAGTGAAACATCGGTACCAGAACATTGTGGCTTGTAAGGTTGCTTTTTATCATACACTAAAACACACGGGGATACAGGCCTAACATTAAGCTTTGTCATAGATTAAACTAGTCAAAGTCAAGATGCAATAACGTGTGTTATAAACTTAAGATATAGTTCTCCTATATTAAGATTGATAAAAATTATTATTATAATTATAATTTTTTTTACTATCATTATTACGATTATTGTTATTATTATTATTATTATTTTTTATTACTATCAATAAGAATTAGATAAGTGAGAAGCTAATTGGGAACTCTGATCTTATTTGTCTAGTGGTAGTTCGTTTCAGTGACTGCTTGGCCGTCTTACAACAACTATTGCGTTGGTAATGGGTTCAGTTTGACTGGCAGGGAGACTAATCTTGTTTTTTAATCTCTAGCGTTACTGAGGTGTTGCAGAAACTTTGAAACTTTGTTTGAAACTGTTGCGTGCAGTGCTACACTACTTGGGTCGGTTTCTAATTCTGAAGTGGACGATTGAGTAGAAGACTTGTCAAGATTTTTAACACATAAACTACAACTTTGTCTCTTTTGCATGCATGTTTCGGCAATGTTATGCCTTCGCGACTTCTTTATTGGACCTTGTGATTGTGAAACATATAAAGGGACAATAATGCAGATTGACACTAAGACAATAGGATTATGGTAGGCACAAAAGCGGCATAATAAAGTGCGAATGCTTGACGTGAATGTTTAGTGAGCCAGGCTCTTCCCAAAGGATGTGAAGCGCTTCTTTGATTTGTTAGTCATAGAGAGTTGATGCCTGATAGATTGTTTAAAAGCAGTATTCATTACAGAAAAATAATTTATTCATCAACATGAAGCACTTGTGCAGAAGTTAAATTCTTTCCATTTCCAGCAACTTTTCGTTAAGTGTTGCACTTTATTCCAAAGTACGTCTGTTTAGAGATATCAAACCAAATCTTTTTTATGAAAAGCTCAGTTTTACTGTTGCATCTAATGACCTGTATTTGTCGTTTTGCGAATGACTGTACTAACTACCTTTTTTTGTTTTGCTCCTGAAAAACAGATGATCACTCGCGAGTCGTGCTGAGAGACCAGGGTCACGAAAGTTCGGACTATATCAACGCTAACTATATTCAGGTATCCTATATATTATTTAATAACCGTCATCATTTTCATTTGTCGAGCTCATATGTGAATAATCGTTTGTTGAGCTCGTTGAGGTATAGTCTTTAGACAGCGATTACGATTTATGTTTGCATGTAGGTAACAAGAACATTTTACAAAATTCTTCTGTGGCATTCTTGGGGTTTTTGGCCTCGAGTGTTTCTCGGTCCAAATCATCAAATTAAAACAAGGCTACGCTTTAGTTCTATAAAGTATCAAGCGCCTCATCAAGTTATTGTGTACCCTGGGACAAACTTAACTTGATTACTGATTGAAACTCAAATAGAGCGTTTCTTACGCTCTGACTGGTTCACTAAATCTCGGCTCATTTAAAAAAGTGACTGTGTAGTGTTGCAAAACTGAAATATGGCTCTCGATAAATTTTAGCTGTTATTTTCAAGAAATTTAACAAAACAATTGTTCCATTTGCACTTGTTGGGTGTAAGCTACACGCCTATTTGGCTCTTCTGCCATCTCATGCCCAACGCGCACTCTTGGAATAACTGTTAAATGGCAAAACATGCTTTGAAACCAGCCGCATAGACTATTACAATGATTTTCTACGGCTCGTCAAAAGACGAACTAACCGAGCAATACAGCGTTAAAATCTCGCCGGTACACTTTGAACTTCCACCCGTAAGTTTGAACATATAACCCTTACCAGCTCTGTCAAAACTTGGAAATGCTTTGTCCTCAACCATCAGAAATCTGTTATTCATTAGATCACTTTGTGTCTGAAAACGAATACGTTTTAGGCCTCTTGAATTTTTTTAATCCAATATTTCGGTTGTGTTTAACAGGGGTATGACGAAACACCAAAGAAATACATCGCGACCCAGGGTAAAGCAGATGCTGTTTGTAAAATAATTTTTCATCATTTGATTATCCTTGTGTATAGATAGCGTTAGGGCATGGTTTTAAAAAATTCACTTTACTTTTTTTATGAAAGAAAACGTCAACTAGTAGTATTGCAGTTATTTATTTGACCATTGTTCAAGTATGATTATTTTTCTTTACTGGTTTTTCAATTGTCTTAACTGTTATGTTTTGATACTCAGGGCCTAACACAGCCTCGTGCAACGACTTTTGGCGCATGGTTTGGCAGGAAAACGTTTCTTGTATTGTCATGATTACAAATCTTAAAGAGAACGGAAAGGTATACCCACTTTCTATACTCCTCGATACCCAGAAGATGGTAGTATTCTATAGAATTTGTGTTATACTAAGACTTGTTTCTGAGAGACCTTAAGCAACCGACCTTCGTATTGCCACGGAGTCCAACCGAAAACCAAATGTCAGTAGATGACGCTTACTTGCACATGTCATGCTGTCGTGGTGATCGTCACGGAGGCCGCCGGGACGCTTTCGCCTCCGTGACGACCACCTCGTCCGCATGACGTGCGCAGACACGCGTTAACTACAAACATTTTATTTCCGGTTGGCTTTTCTGGCAACCTAGACGTCTTGTGCTTTAAGGTCTCTCGTGTCTCTTCACCATTTCCTGGACGTCAATCGTAGTTATACGTACCCCACTCCCATTCACGGCGGTAACTACACAGTCAGCTCGGGCCAAGGACGGAGTGAAAACAAAAGGCGGAGGAAGAGGGGTTGGAAAGAGCCCGAGGGTAAA
>JANVCF010196051.1:0-19370 GCA_025388745.1 Hydrozoanthus gracilis
GATGTGGCTGGATAAGTGCCTTATATATACTGACTAAGGTGTCTTGGTCAACATAACTACGTATTCTCTTTAATAGGTCTAATAATAAGCCAACTTTCTTATAGATGTACTCTAAATGTTTTGACCAAGATAGCGTCTCTTCAATGTGCAGGCCAAGCATCTTGGCGCTCTTAACTTGCCGTATTGGTTCACTATTTATATTAATACTCAGTTTATCATCAACAAAAGCACGCTTTTGTCTGGTTGTAACAAGCATAAACTCAGTTTTACTAACATTAAGCGTAAGCTTGTTTGCAGCTTGCCATTGATTCAGCTGTTTTAGTTCATTGTTGGTTTGCGACTCAAGGCTGGTAGTATTACATGCACTTAAAGTTAAAGTGGTATCATCAGTATACATTGTTGTGTTTGCTGTATCGAGGCAGTTTGGCAAATCATTGATGAAAATCAGAAATAATAGTGGCCCAAGTATAGAGCCCTGAGGGGCGCCACATCTTACAGATACTTTATGTGATAGGTGGCCATTCACAAAACACCTCTGGCTTCGATTCTCATGATATGAGGTAAAGAATTTAAGTGACTGTTCACTCAGTCCGTATCGTTTCAACTTCTCAATCAGAATTGCGTGATCCACAGTATCAAAAGTCCCCTAGGACATAAAGTTCACCATTAGTGGAATCAATCATTTCCAAAACAGACTCGAAACTATCAAAATATTCCACCAGGGTACCGGGAGGTCTATACCAGGTAGAAATAAAAAAGGGGACATAATTTGGCTTCCTAATCTCAACAACTATAATCTCAAGTTGCTCAGGCATCAGATCGTGCCTAATCTTATAATTTAGATCTTTCCTGAAGTAAATACAAACTCCGCCTCCGTATTTGTTTCTATCATTACGGACAATATCGAAACCGGCAATTTGTATTTCATTATCAGTTATCGAGCAATATAATTTAGTTTCATTTATGGCCATAACAACGATCTTACTTTCTTCACAGAACTCTCTTAGCTGACCAACTTTAGGAAGTAATCTATCAGTATTCAGACAGGTCATTTTTAACCCCTTCGTCTTACTTATATCTACTGAGCTGCTAGGATTAGGAACATTAGACTCACCTATTTTTACGCTAGTTGAATCCTTAGTCTCCTGGTGTTCATCTATAAATCACTGATCATTTTTAATTGACTTAATAAGATTAGAAGCAAAGAGTCCAGATCCTTTTTCGTTCAGGTGTAACGAGCTTCTGTCTAAGCAGCTACTATCAATGTTCTGATGACTTAATAACTGCCAGCCGTTTTGATGACAAAACTGCTTTAAAATTTTGTTTGCTTCGGTTACTTTACCACTGAGGCTCTCTTGATCAGAACGCGTCGTCAACTCGGAAGTAGCGATATCAGCTGACGGGCATTTAATTTGACTCCAACTGGCCAGATCTACTATATTCTCTGCGGCTACACGCGCCGATCGGATCTTGAGATCGTTTGTGCCGACATGGATAGTTACTTGATCTGGCTCGCTCTCAAGCGGAGGAACAAAATAATGATAACAGTCTGCGACATGCGCTCCGGGGAAAGACTTTGCAGTCGTCCTTGTTTTTGTGCTTCGACAAATTCGCCAGGCATCAATATTCTTTATTATAGAGTCACCTAGAACCATCACATGTTTACTAACATGGCCTTTCTTACTGTTCTGGCTATCCGCGGGTTAGTGGTCGATTTCTTGCTTTTTATTTTGAGCTTTCGTCTTCTTCTTCTTCTTCTTCTTCTGAGTCTTAATTCTAGGCTCCAATGCCGGTAAAAAAAACAACACTTTCTTCACTCTTTTCGTCTCTGCTTTGCCCAGGATCAGTGGCTTGATCCTTATATTAAAGTTAGATTCCTCTGTTTTTCGAAACTCTTTCGTTACGATTTCGAGCGCCAGTTTATAGGATTTCACTTCATCTTGAAGGTATTTGGTGGTTTTGTTCTTATTTTCAATCTCTAACTTCAGATCGTAACACTCACAAACTTTGTTAGAACTTCTTAAATCTGATTTAAGCAGAGCAATTTCATTTCTGATGTTTGAAAGGTCGTTTGCAAATCTATCACAACAACAGTGCGGCTTGGAATAATCGTGGATTTTAAACGAGTCATTAAAATGCATGTTAGGTGTCAGTTCGTGCGATCCTGAAGAAACCGTTGATGGACTTTGTGACGGCTGATTCTCAAAAGAGTTATCTTGGTCAACTTTGTCACTTGAGATGCACATCAAAAACTTACTTTTGAGTGAGTTAGCATCACGGCCTTGAACCTGGAGAGTGTGTGTGGTTGGATACCACCTGATTATAATTTCCTCACCAAGTTTGGCAACATACGGTTCGCCATTGCTCCCGCCATTTCTGCTCCAGCAAGTGATGTCAATATTGCACAAATCGTTAATAAAATCCTTTAATTTATCGATATCTCCACTCCATTTAAAAGATTCAGCTGATTTACCGTTGGTGAGATATGTAGTTGAGGTCATCTTAGTTCAGAATTCTTAAAAAACGGCTTCAAAATCAGAGCTCAATAAAACACTGAGGCATTTCTGAAATAAAACATTGAGGCATTTCTGAAATAAAACACTGAGGCATTTTCTGAAATGATGGAAGAGTAATAACTCTGTTTCGCTTTCTTTACCATATTCCTAACCAGTTCGCATAGATCTTCAAATAACTGGCGATCGATACGATATGAAGCTGCGATTTTTTCCAACATCTCTCAAGTTTACGTCGCTTGGTCTTTTCAGCTGCAATCTCGATCGAGTACCAAGGAACAGAGAGGTGCATGGGACTCAATCAATTGAGACAGCTGCGAATGATACTGATCGCATAGTTCACCAAAGGAGTCAGCGGGTGACGGGAATAGTTTGGAGGATGATAAGTCAGAACGAAAAGTCTCCACATCAATAGAACGAAGTTTACGGTACGTCATCTCAACTCTCACGGGAAGCGGTCTGTCAAGATTCGGTTTACTGATCACAAAATAGTGTTTTCATCTTTCCGAGATATGACGAGATCAAGGGTGTGGTTGCTTCTATGAGTAGAACGAGTAATATGCTGAGATAAGTTGTGTAAATCAAGCAGTTCCAAAATACGTGCAGCCTGGGGATCTTTCTCAGGTTCATCCACATGGAAGTTAAAGTCACCGAGTAATAGTAATTTCCCTGAAGAGACCGTCAAACAACCAAGCAACTGAGAGAACTGCTCAAAAAACGTCGACATACTGACATTTAACTTCTTCTTAGGATGGAGTCTGTAAATGACAATGACCCTCACACAATATTTCGGTGACTGTAATAGAACCTCCACTGACTTAAATGATGTCACTTTTGAGTTTTTTTTGTTTTCGAATGTTGAGACTCTTGCTGTAAACAAGTCCTACACCACCACCTTGTCAACCACTTCTGGGCACATGAAAGAATCAGAGGACAGAGTTCGCCAATGGTTTTCAACGAATCCGACTTTGTCCATGTTTCAGTGAGTGCCATCAAGTCAAGCTTTTGGTCCGCAAAAAAATCCTTCAGAGACAACGCCTTGTTATTCATTGATCGCGCATTAAATAAACCAAGACGCAATGATTCCGACGTTTGCGTGATTGCGTGTGTATTGTAGGCATTATTTGGGACAGTTGATGCATTGTTAGTACTGACTATCGACGGGTCCACTGGGACTTGAATAACAAATGATTTCCGCGTGTTGACTTTATGCAAATACCTTGTATCTTTCCCGCCAAATCGGTTCCTTCCAATAATGGTGTTTATTTTATAAGTTTTCTCTTTCACTCTTTTACCCGCCCTCTTCCCTCGAATATGCCTTCTGGATCTCCCTGAAAAACTTGCACCATAAAGACAGTGATCGGTATGAATATGATAGAATAATTTCGGTTGAGACCGCAAATAAACACTGTTCGCAAGGAGACAGCTCACTGAGTTGTTGATCAATGAGTTTATATTTCTTTCTGAGCTGTGTTGTAGATTCATTTGGGTGGTACAAATTCTCACCTGATGATGGTAATTCAAATCCACCGGTCCTGGATTATATTCGACGTCCATGCAGATAGTAATATTCCTTGAATTCGGTAGATGCAATTGTGTCCCCGCTTCAACCAAATACCTATCGGGCGAGTTGGAGCTTTAGTTGATTTCAACGAGTGACATTTACGATTGATCTGTAGGTCAAATCCTACCCTTGGTGAGTTAACATGATTTCCAAACTTCAGTTGTTGTCCGAATGAAACAATTGAACCAAGAAAAATGAGAAATAAAAGCGGACTCGAGAAAACAGCAGCCATGTTCGGCGCTCATTTACATACCATTATCTTGTAATGCATTTAAGGAAAAGAACAATATTTACAGTATTAGACATTAAGTTAGTGTTTTCATCCTTCAAAGTAGGCAATCTATTTAGATTGAAGGACTCTGTCCCTTACGAACTCCGCTCATATGTTGTTTACAAATTCTCTTGCGCGGGTTTAGTGCCCGTTATGTCGGTGAAACCTCCCGACATTTCACAACACGTGTACAAGAGCATTGCCAACGGACAGAGTCTCTCATGTGTTCAAACATCTGCTGTAGAAATCTTTGCACTGAAAATAATTTCATCATTATTGATTCTGCTCCCTCTGTTTTTCAACTTAAAATCAAAGAAGCCCTCCAAATCCAAATGGAAAAGCCAAATCTTAACAAGCAAGTTTTTCATGTTAATTTAAGTCCTTTTTCGCAATTAGTTCTTATTTTCTTTTGTTCTTTTTATATTTATTCAAGCAGGAATTTCAAGAACTAATGATATAATTGTACTTGCCTTTACCAATTAACACTACTAGCTCTTTATAAACAGTATATATGTAAATTTTAGTACCAGCTATAACTGAAGAAGGTCAGAGACATGACCGAAACATGTTTTGTTTAAAAAATGTTGTTCTTATCCTTAAATCATATCATTACAATCAATATTATTGGCATAATTTTACCATCATTTTATCATAATCCATTGTCCGTTTTTAGTGGGTCTAATTAAAGAACACGAACGACACACAAGAAATGGACATTACAAACTCTCTGCTGTTGCGGAACATGCTTTTAATAACCCAGATCATGATCACCGAATCCTTTTTAATGAAGTTGAAGTTGAAGTTTTAGCGAAGACAGAAAAACATATCCAAGAATTATAAAAGAAGCGGTAGAGATACAAAAACATAAAAATAATTTCAATAGAGATGACTCTTTTAAATTAAGTCCCACATGGATCATGTTATTTAGAGACACAAAGAATTTTACGCCTGAATCATACCTTTATTCTTACAATTTTATTCGTTATAAAGCACACTACTGTACATATATCTTTCTTCATTCTAATTATCTTTATTCTAATGAAGGCCACCACAAGTACTATTGTTTTTTTTTAATAGAGTGGCGAGTTTTCTCCAAAAGTGCTATCTATTAAAATATTTTCATTTGATATTTTGTTTCTTTTATGATTTTGTAGATTTCGTCTCTATAAGAGGCCAGGAGCATATCAGGCACTTGAGCAAGCTACAGAACAGTCAACTAAGCAGTGAAACTTTTGTCACCAAGCTAAAGCTAATATTGGCTGACTTTGTTGTTGAAATTGGTGAATGCCAAGGTGATGTCCATCGTTACATCTTGCTGCCATATTTATGTACTCGCCTGCTTGAAAAAAGAGGAATCTTTGAAGAAAAACTAAAGATAGACATAGAAGAGATGTTAAAAAAAGAAATTAAAAGCACCGAGAGTTTTTCCGGCATTGCTAAAGTTCTTAGCAGTGTATTTACCAATAAAGACACTGATTTTGAGCTGAACGGCATGGAAGGACTCTCTGAAAATGAGTTCCAATCTTACGACTCCGCTTTGGCCGAAATGAGAACATCAAAAGATGCCCCTGGAATGTTTGCAACGCTTGTTGATATTCTCACTGCTCTGTGCTTGAGGAACATCGAAGCACATGGAAGCTCAGCAGATCTGATTCAAAGATATCGAAGAAGAGTCAGTGTGGAAAATCTTCTTTCGATCCTGGAAACCTTCTTTGTGGGAGCCCGTGGAGCTAAACTGAAGACAAGAATTGAGCAACTAGCAGAGCTACACTTTGAGGTTTTAAAAGACAAGAGAGACGACCAGTTTCTTGTTGAAGACATTGCCTTGCTTTTGCTTGAGTTTCTACAATTTGCAAAGTTTACTCACTCCAGGTATGTCCAGTTTCATCTAAAAGGCGTGGATAAGACATGTGTGAAGACAAGCCCTGTTGGTTACGAAGGCACCACGAATGTATATCATCAAGCGTTTGAGATTAATCTTCGAAAAGGGATAGAACTTCAAGAAATCATACCCAAAGTGCAAGTCTATGATGGAAAAGTCAATGAATATGAATTGATTGGCGGTGAGCTGGTCTTACCTGCAGACTCCGTGGGTCGCTCCTTGTGTTTAAAACCCTTTCAATCCAGTTTGGTTGTTATAGAGCAACACAAGACCAACAAAGTTGTTGTGCGTTCTCTAAACATCAAGGTACTGCAAAAAGTACGCGCTATCTGTGGAGAGAAAGGAGAGATTCGCTACTATCGCATTTCACTTGCTGTCAGTCGTCCTTGGTCAAGCAGTTATAAGTCTACGGCATGCTTGACCTTAATTTGTACAACTGATTGTGAGCGGGGAGCTGCACTGGAGCTATACCACGATGAACACTTTCAAGTTAAGTACAAAGAGCCTATTGACGGCGCTGGCCTACCAGGTGAGACTTTTATGGTTGTATATATATTATCTTTAGGACATTTAAACTGAGAGGTTGCTATTTATCTGTCAAGCAGGCTGATACTAAAAACTATATTCAAGAAAGTAACTATCAAGACTTCCATGGAACAAAATTCAAGATTAGAAACACAAAATCAGATACCAAAACAAAAGATAGGACAGTTGAAGTACGTTTGGAAGAAATACTTCTGCCTTGATAGAGTCAAGTCGTTTATTGAGTGCCAGTTTAATTTATTTCTTCCAAGGAAAGTTTTTGGAAGACCGTATTTGGACTAGCAGGGCTTTTGACTCTCGACTGGTCCGCTTCCTTGTTTGGCCGCACACTCCACTCCCGCACACTTACCATTTCATAAAATTGGCTAGATACGGGAGTACTTGGATCAAGACAAATTAGGCGAAGTAATCCAATTCTAAATTATGACCCTCAGGATGAATGTTTGGAGTTGACTGTTGTAACGTCTTCCAAACTGCTTGCACACAAAGCTTCAAAGAGTTCAGAACGCTGAAGCAAGATTGGTTTTAAGAGCTCTGAAATTGTGTCTCATCAACCCCTTACTTTACTGCCAGTTAACATTGTGTTCGTTTCAAAACTGTTTTAATTGCTCCCCGGGCAATCTCAACCTAGCTCCTCAGGACAGCACTTAATACAGTCCAACCTCGCTCTTTAGAACAGTACTAAATACAGTCCAACCTCGCTCTTTAGAACAGTACTTAATACAGTCCAACCTCGCTCTCGGTACGATCCTTGTGACGTCTCCTGTGAAAAGTTGTACTACTATTGGTGATAGAGCAGAGCATTTACCGCCGCTGCAACTAAATTGTGAACAGTCTTCCGAGACATTGTTCTTATATTGACACTTCTGATTAAAACATGAAAGCTTATTTGTCAAACCAGGCATTCAGCTAACCATTATTTTTTCAAAAGAAAAAACTTAACTTTACATATTCAACTAATTTGATATATATTTCTATTTTTCCTTTATTATTATTCAGATTAACATTTGAAAATGTGTAGTGAGCATTATGTAACAATAAATAGACAACGAATTTAGCTTATATATTTCAACTTAAAGTTTTTATACTTCGGACAATTTTTGCACAATTTAAAAAATAAAAAGTTGTTTTATGTTGAAAGCAAGTAAAAGAGTTAATGGTTGCTGTCTTGTCTTGCAGTCACACAATCTTTTGATCTTTCTCCTTGGCGCTTGTTTGGTCGACATTCGCTTAAAGAGCGGAGAAGCTACAAGAAAGGTAAGGCAGCTAATATAAAAGTCTTCTTGCTTGTTATATTTTCTCTTGTCATCATGGTCACGGACCGGTAGGCAGCGACCGAGCAGCAATTGCGCAAGGCTTGTAAGCCGGGTCAAGGGTTGTGGGTTCATTCCCAGGCCTCATGAGACACTGCCAGGGACAGTTGACTGGCTGAGTGTTGGCTTCACTTGCCGGATCGAACTTGCGATGGTCTAGTGTCCTGTACGTGACATGAAAGACTATATGTTTAACACTCCAGAAGATCGAAAATAAGCAAAGACCCTTTCGCTTTAACTTAAGCTAATAAGGTAGATTAAGAATGGATAACGTCTAGCGTCTTGTTGATTGTAGGTAATTCATGCGAAGTTAGCCACACTTCAGTAAGCAGGACGCGATCAGCTGATACATGCTGTCCGTCGTGTGGGTCGGCTCAACGTAAGTATATCAAGACAAGTCAAAAACGTTTTTGGTTTACAAAACTTCTACGTCCCTCCGCCTTCATCTTTCCCTACCAGAACTTTCACTTATGATTTAATTTATTGACGTAGGCTTAAATCACTTTCAAAACAACATTTTGAGCAAAAAGAAATGTCAAGTAGAATGAATGCTGGACATATCTTTTTTTTATCCATTTCTGTTCTTAAAGAAATTGAAGATTATAACATCAAGAGCAAGTAGATATGCTGAAAATCTGAAAATTGGATGATTTATCAAACTTCTTCATGGTCCTCGTAGGCTTTCTGTTACAACATTTGTTCGAACAAAATCATTCTTTCCGCTTGTAATGTTTGTCCCAAATCGAATTACTATATATCAATTCTTTATTTTTGAGTAAAGAGCTATCAACTTTTACAAAACTTTTGTTCAAACGCTCCTCTCGTGTTACAACGAATATATCTTGAAGGAATTGCTGTTTGAAAAGTTAACTCAAAAAGGTTTTTGACAACTTGAAATAAGCTTGTCATCAGATTTGGAGTATAAAAACAACGGCTACTTTTGGCGCTAAAGCAGATTTCTATGTTTATGAATTTTTTTTCTTCAATTGCAGGCTTAAACATGGTTTGTAACACAACCATTTACGCCAGCGGTGAAAAGGTTGTGAACTCAGTTGGGGACAGTCTTAGCGTCAGCTTTGATGGTTGACTTAACGGTAATAAAGCCTAAATCGTTTTGCTTTCCCTACCTCAATTTGATTTTGAAATTTCGGAGACGGATCTTCCTTCCTATGCTGCACTTAAACTGTGGAATACCCTTCCTAAAAACCTTAAAAAACTTTGGCATCAGTTTTGACAGTTTGAAAACCGAGACCATCTTTTTAGAAAACTGCTCTCAATACTAAAACTTAAGCTGCTCTCTCATTTTTAGTCGTTGTTTTTATTTTAGCTATATCAGTGGAGTATTTGTATTCGTATTTTTTTGGGAGCGCTATAGAGTATCCAATAGTGTTAGCGCTGTGCTTATCACTATTATTATTTTTAGTTATCATCTTTCTATTTTTATTATTATTTCATTTGAACAGCTGAAGTCAAAACAATCACGTGTCAAAGTCTATTTTGTTTTCCTGCAAATCAGTTATAGGGACTTCTCTAAAGGTTTTTTCATAAAAAAGTTGCAAATACAGTACAGTCTAATTTCTTTGTTACAATTATTGATTCTGTATCGAATTTTGGTGAAGGTTTTCGTCAAACATGAGCTTTGTTCTTTCAAATCAGACCACGTGATACGTAGCTTAACTAGCTTGTTCAATTTACGAGGCAGCTCGGCTGAAAGTTCCGCACTCAAACGGGAGCAATGAGCTTAAACCTAACCTAAAATGTAAATGGCTTTCATTGTTATCAGAGACACACTCGGCTGATATACAATAAAAAGTGTTGTCCCGGTTTTAGTAAAGAAAGTGAATACGTAAGCGTCTCATTTGAGGGGAAAAAGTACTGAGATTTAGTTTTATTGTCAAGGGCGTCGGTAAGAAAAGGCAACAGCTGGATAGAGTCAACAAAAACCTGATAGTTTCAAATTTTTAGTACCCTTAGATGTCTGATGGTAGACTGTCAACTTTTTAAATCAGTAACCAGACATCAAATAACTTGGCCTGACCTGCTTTTCTTAAATTTTATGAGCAAGGCTTTAGTTTAATAGAAAATTTCAAATGTCAAAATTTGAGGCAGAATCAAAATTCTGTCGCTTAACATCGTTCGTTACACTAAACAAAAAGACTGACAACGGTTTTTTTTTATTTCAGGAACACACTCGAGGTTTTGGTTTAGATTTAAGGTCTTGTTAAACTTTAAATTTTATAAGTATTATCCAACAATTTTAAAAACGGTCTTGCTCTGCTTGCTTCTCAACGTTGCGATATCAGTGACGTACTGCATACCAAATCCATATACATTCTACCCCGTGACGTCGTTTGAGAACCTGCCCGATGTTTGATATTCATAAATATTTTTGGAAAAGGTTCAGCTATGTAAGGGAAATGCTGTAGACATGTATGTTAATGTTTGCCAGTCCGCTACGCGTGCTATTGCGATCGTATTAGCATACAATTTAGGTTCGAGTCCCTTCTAGTTAAACTATACGATACTCCTCTCTTGGAAGCCGGTCCCATTAGAAGTAAAAACTAGAAATGTAGACAAAGTAAGAGGGTAGTTAAAATAAACCAGGATGAAATCAGCCGGTACAAAACTCAACTCAGACCGGGACAACCCGTTTCGGTATATGGGGCGAAAACAATCTCAGACCGAGTCAACGACATTTAATCAAAAAAAATTTCAGACTGGTTGAGTTTTTGCGCCCACCGAGCACTGTGTCAGAGGCCGAACATACGAAAAAGTTTGCAGTGGTCTCAAAGAAAGAGAAAAAAACCCCCAGGAAAATATTGTTGCAGAAACTAACGTTTAGAATCACTTTTCTACAGTTGAAAAGTTTCCATAATAGTTAAGGTTGTAGCGGAATGTAGAACACTCTCTCAGTATGTGCTTTCTATATAAAGACTTCCTGTGCATTCATTACCGGTCTCATTCATCACTTGCGACTTTCGTCCCGGTCCGGGTTTATCCCATGTAATCACCCTCTAAGAAAAAACACATATATAATTTTCTTTCCTTTGACTTTATATGGTTGACCGAGGTATTAATTAATCATAATTAGTAAAATTACTCAGGTAAATAGAGATTACAAATTAACAAATTTTCACTACAAAAGTTTACCCATTGATTCGTGAAGCCAACAAAACACCGAAAGCTTGTCAATGGGGGAAAACTCAAACAACAAAAATGGCTTGAATCCGGAAACATTTCTCCTCCGGATTGCTCATTTACATTCAATGCGAAAGTAAACAATGGTGTTTGGTTTTCTTGTTTAACTGGCCGCTTATTGCATCCCATTTAGCCACATTTGTACCTGTTGTTTTTAAACACAAACCGTTGAAAAGTGTTCATTTTTCTTTTTTCAACAGATTATGTGTTCTTCGGGCTGCTAGCTGCTGTGCCATGACGCATGGAAGTTTGAATTAACAAAAACACAACAGCTTTTTTTTATTTTTTGCTTGGCTATTTTTGCTCTAAAATCACCTGAGTAATTTTACTAGAACAATTATTCACCTCAGGCTTAGTGAATATCTGGGTGATGAATAATCCCCTCGACTTCGTCTCGGAGGTTATTCACCAGATATTCACTTCGCCTTCAACGAATAACTGTTAATTATCAGTTACGTGGTAATCGTTAGAGTTTTCTGAGAAAGCTCACCAATATGTTGTTACACATATTTTCTTTGCGGATATTTTTGTTTGCGTTGGATATTTTATGGATGTCTTTGTAAGACCTCGATCAGTCGTTAAATTTCACAAGGGAACGGTAAAAGATTTTCTTGCAATTCTTGTTGGTAACAGATCCAGTAAAGAGCCGTGTTAGATGATCTAGGTTTGTGTTGCAACACAGATTTACCCTACGACAGACAATGCAACAGATGCAAAGCCAGGACACCAATTTTGGATATTTCAAATGTGGAAAAAGATAAATTCTACGGCACAGTATTCATGATTTAGGGTTAAATAACACATTTTAATACACAGTTTTACTGATTTCTTGGGACTAGTTGTAAGAAATGTTTAAACCCTTAATTGCCCCTTAAGCTACGTTTACCACAAGTAATAATTAAAATGTATCTTATTATTTGAAAGGACTGATTGTACGATAACCTAAAACTGTAGCCTTTGTTAATAAACATGCATTAATCAAGTACATTAGTTCATTTGTTTGTTGATTCTTGATCTCGTTGCCACCTGTAAAACTTCCCGGTCACCTGTCGCCTGGCGGTAAATCCATCATGGCGGCTCTGCTTGGATTCCTGTCTTTAACTTTAGGGTTTATTCTTGTCAAAAAAGTTGTGTTTTCCATAGAGACTGCACAATTCCTCAAACAAGTTAGCCAACTTGAAACCCAAAAGATCTTCTATGATTTTAGTGGAGAAAATGTGGCGATTCACGAAGGCAAAGACGAATTACCAACTGCTGATGAGTTGAATCACATCCGCTTGCCAAGAGATATCCTACCCATATCTTACACACTTGAACTTCAACCAGAGTTCACGAATTCGAGGTCGTCACATTTTACCGGGAAGATACAAATACTGTTAAGATGTAACAATGCAACTTCTTATATTATTCTTCATCAAAAAGAACTGAACATCAAACGTCGTCTTTTAACAGGATTAAATAATCGCAGCATTGAGATCAAGAGAGCTACAAAAAACACAAAATATCAACAATACGTTATAGAGACAAGCTCAATTCTAATACCAGGGCAGAAATATATTCTAACAATGGAGTTTAAAGGAAAACTCTCTTCTAGATCAGCTGGATTTTTTAAAACTAGTTACAAGGACAGTACCGGGAAAAGAAGGTAGGTTTCTTTTTTTATTACTATCACAAATGCTTCAATCTGATTGGCCAACCTATTCAATGTCGCTTCGGGCCTCGTTGAGTACTGACTCTCGTAGTCTACTAGTTCATTATCCACCCTTCCGCTGAGACAGGAATATCTGAAACTAAAAAAAGTTGGTTAAAAACACAGAACTTCCCATTAAGTATTGCAGACCTACAGATGCGTGGTAGATATACAGAGACTGTTACATGGTAAAAGCTATGATGTCGTTTTTATTCACGATTTTTTTTGCACAAACAAGCAAGCCCACTGAAACTCGTGGTATAATAATACAAGCCATGCGATTCGTTAAAAGTATTTCTATCGGATCATTTCAATGAACCAGTTTACCGTAAAGTGACGTCGTATCACTTCGTTATTATGGTTTTCCTTCAAGCCTTTATCACATGGATATAGAAACCCTCTCACACTTGAACCCAGGCCAACCACTGGAAGTTTATTTTAAGAATGTGTCTCTCAACAAGACACAAAGCACAGCACGTACACTTACGGTTTAATCGAGGGCGTAAGATTCGAAGTAAACCTAAGCTAAGAATGAGTTTTTAACTACTAGGTGAAGTTGAGAACGGGATACCCCTACCGATCCCTCCTCCCTAACTTCCTACCAGAGCAAACCGGTTCCTCATTCGTACTCTCTTTATCCAAAGCTTAATGGGCTTTACCTATGTAAAAGTTAAACTTAAAAGTATATTTTTCTGTTTTAAATATAGTTGAACAAAGGCAAGTCAGCTAATCATCTAAAAATAGACCGAAGGGAGTTTTGTTTTGCCAAAGTCATGGTACTAGAGTGTAGAGATCTTTATTAAGATTGTGAAATTTGGTTTGCTTCGCTCTTACACATTGCAACAATACAAAAACCGGAATAGTTTTCAAAACTGAGGTTTGAGAAGGACATGATCACTTTGTGCATAGTCGTCTTGTTATATCGTTGCAATGTGCAGCAGTTTAGTAGAAAAAGTCAGGTGACACAGGGTTTGGTGGAGCCAGAAAGTTACGAGTTCATCCCAATCCAAACTGCATGCTGTGACTTTGATCCTGACAATAGCTGAGCTTACATGTGCATGGTTTGTTCGATTGACTATATAACGTGTAGTGCGCAACTTCTATTTGGGAATAACTTGTGATGGATGAGTTAGTGTATTTGAGAGAAGAGATCCCTTGAGAAAAATCTGCAATTGGCTTATGTGTTGGGGAGAAGTGATCTCTTGGGAATAACTTGTGTCTTAGAAAGTAAAAGCCAAAACAGAAACGCAAAATTGTGCCACAGTTTCGAACCTTTATTTCGGTTCTTCATCAGGGCGGCTAAAGCCGTGGCTATACCGTGCAACATTGGTTGCAACGTTGCGCGCAACGGGACAATTTCTCCGTGTAAAAGCCACCTTTGAAATCTATGCACGCAACGTTGCGCGAAGTATAAAAACCAATCCTACTCCTGTACACTGCATGCAGTGTTTTTACCGAGTGGCTACACGAAGGGTTTCAGTTGCGCGGCTTACAGCCGTTACAAAATCGCGTGTGTATACACGCAAGTGCGCACGCATTGAATTGCGCTCAGCACAAAAAAGAGAATGTATAGGTTCAAAGAAGGTTCGAAATTTTGGCACAATTTTGCGTTTCTGTTTACTTTCTAAGACACTTCATGACTCAAGCCAAGGCGTCCCAAAGGGATCCAGAAACACGTTGCTGTTTGCTAACCTCTAATTTTTAAAGACTTGGGAATAACTTTTAATGTATCAGTTATTGTATTTGAGAGAAGCGATCTCTTTAGAAGAACCTGCAGTTGGCTTAAGAAAGTGTTGGGGAGACGTTATCTCCTGGGAATAACTAGTGTATATGAAGTTATGATAGAGGCAAAATAGAGAGTTTAACTACCGAAAACGAGTAAGAGCACGAGTTTTGGCTTGCATTCGCACTCGTACCTACAACGAGTACGACTTCCGCATGGTTAAGCGTTTAAACAAGTTGCAAAGCATTATTTCTTTGTTAGTATTACGTTCGTGTTTCGTGGCTTTGAATAAAATTCAGGACTCGGTCTTCTTTTGACCCACGAGACCGGAGTGCTAGATGTGGAAGAGGTTTTTATGTTTTACGAACTGAATGAACAAATAAATTCGTATTTCAAACCCTACCAAGCAAAATGAGAGATTTTCTATCCATTCAAATTTTGAAGCCGAAAGTCTGAGTAATTTTAATTTAGGTTAGATATACCATACTTGGCCCATGTTTAAAATTTCCAAGGAAAATTAAAAATGCTATAATTTGATCATGATGCGTGCTTTTCCATATAGATAATTTCTTCTTTGGCGTGAAATGACGAGTAAAACACGAACCTTAAATTTGACCAATAATAATTTTTTCTAATAAATATTTTTGGTTTACGTTTTTCTTTCTTTTGGGTTGGTCATATTATGTTTTCTGCAAAGAAAGAAAATAAAGTTCATTGAAAAGTTCGAGGACTTTTATTAAGCTCACTACCACATTAAAGAAACATCGCTTATGAAATGCCAAACAAATAACAACCTTGAAAATGACGTATTTATTATGCGTACCTCGTAACTTTTACCTTAGCGTTGTGGCACAATGACTTTCAAATCCAAACTCGCACTGCCAGCTGCACGACTGCAAGATTTACACGTGACCTGAACGTAGCCAGTCTGAGGCGCAGGCTACCTGAAGCCACGCATGCGCATAATAAAATTTTCTCCAAAACTTGTACTCGCCTCCAAATCGTATTCGTGCTTAAACTCTCTATTGATTTACCCGAGACCTTTCCAGGTTGGCATCCCCGCCGCAAAACTTTTCAAGCAAATGCACATGCAAATAACGTAGGTATTTTCAATTGTTTTCAAGTGTAGGTGCACTTTAGGGCCCGGTTGGTGGAGAATCAACTATCTCTTATCTCCGACCAAGTTATATCCACAGATTTGGAGCTAAAGCCCGTTTTATCTGTTATTCACAGTTTGGTAAGGTTGTGTCGTCTCGTCACTCAAGGATAGCGTCCTTTTTGATCTTTATACCTGTTAATCAAATAACGCGTGTTTCGCCTTTCCCTGTGAGTAGACTTCAACTTTCTTTTGACTGAAATACTTCATCCCTAAGATATTTGGTTGCCACCCAGTTTGAGCCTACCTACGCACGGAGAGCGTTTCCGTGCTTCGACGAGCCCGAATTCAAGGCCAGTTTTAGCATCTCTCTGGTGCATCACCCAGAATACACTGCGCTGTCAAACATGCCTGTTCAAGATTGCATCGCAAGAAAGGATGGCTTAGTCCAGAGCCACTTCCAGAAGTCTGTTAAAATGAGTACTTATCTTCTTGCTTTCGTGGTGTGCGACTTCAAGTACAAACACAAGAAAACAAAAACCGGTAAACTGGTGAGAGACTCGCAAACACTAACTGAATAGTTTATTTCAGTCACCGCCTCTTCATTTTTAAAGAATATAAATATGGTGAAAACATTAATAATGTCGAATATTTCAATAACGCTTTTTCTGTATCTGTGATCAAACACGCTTCACAAACAATGCAGTGAAAGTGTCTTAGAAAACGCTACCTCTAGAGTTTTCAGCTATAGTTGTCATCGGGCAGCCAACTCATAGTAAACGCAAAACCTTGGATTGCAGCACTAAACACATGTTAAGCTTGCTCAGCAAGTGCCTTGTTTTTACCAGTCTCTATTCATCAATAATTTAGAAATATAAGTCCGAAAGTGTTTTTTTTTCTGCGCAACTTTTTTAGCAACTTTTATTTTGCAGAGGAAACCTCTAATTTGAGTGATTTTTAATTTCTTAAAAAGATAACAACTCTTTAATTGTTTTGGTATTCAAAACCAGCTTATAGCAACTCTATCTTTTCTTGACTTAAATGTGAGTAGAGGAGCGTATGGTTTATCTTGGTAGCTATCATTTTCATTTAGAGACTTGTCAATGACCCTGATGAGGTTTCTTCCAAAGGTTCGGGTGTGGTCTAGACCGGAAGCAGTCAGCAAGACCTCGTTCGCTCTCGAGGTAGCTGACAAGACTTTGCCCTTCTATGAGAGTTTCTTCAATGTTTCTTATCCTTTGCAAAAAATAGGTAAGGTGCAGTATTGCTGAATTAAAATTTCAATTCCCTTTTCTTGAGTACTGATTGTCAAAATTCTATCCCTTTCTATGGCAAACACATGAAGCCGTTGCTGCCTTTCAAGTATTTACCGAAAACAAACATTTACGTAGATAACGTGCAAATTAGTGAATAAGTGGTTTAGAGGAGCACCACATTGATATCTCTCCGTACAGAGCATCTTTACCAACAAATTTTGAGACAGTTTTATTTGTAAATATTTGATCCTAAAGTCCCTTAGAATTAAACTTAGGCAAGACTTTTTATACGTGCTTTTCTGTTAAAAACATTTAGTGTCATAGGGTTTACAAACCCCTTTTTCACTTTAGAGATTTTCTCTCAGTATTATATACGATGGTTTGAACTCATATGGTTTTCAGAAGGATTCGAGTAGTAAGCTATTAATCACAAGTGAATTCAAGGTGCACTTGAATCTGTAAGAAATCCCATTCGCAATAGCTGAAAGCAGTGCTAAATTACTGTTCCACTTTTTATGACGCAGACCTCATTGGAATTCCCGGGATGAGCGGTGCCATGGAGAACTGGGGCTTAGTTACCTTCGATGAGTCCGCATTACTCTATGATGCAGCTTCATCAGGTTATGCTGAAAAACTTAGAGTTGCCATGGTGATCAATCACGAGCTAGCGCATCAGGTACTTCCTCTTTTATAGCTGAGAAATGAAAAGTTGCTGGGTTTTTTCTCTATATCTAGTTTGCCACTCAAAAAAAAACCTGACAGTTGAAAGAAAGGCAAAAACCGTTCCATCCCGTTCCAAAATCCCTAACCTCGTATCAACGCTGCTTACATGCCATTGACGAGCTTCTCTGGAACATCAATGACATTCTCTGTTAGCCTTCATGGTTATATTTTGCAACATTACGCTTAGCCAAAAGCTAAAAAAGCTAAAAAAATCATGTAATCTTAATAACCTAATGGTGTTGTTCTGCAAAGTTTTATGTGTATAGTCCTATTAAATAGTATTTAGAGAATATTAGCAAAACTTTGAGATGAGCTAATAGTTCATCCGCAGAGAAATTTACTATCTTTCATTATAATTTAACATAAATTACAAACTTTTGTCATCAACATTTTTTTATTGTTTACATACTGTGTTTGACTCATTAACTCGAATCAGTCTTCATTTGGTTTCGATTTCCTCAAATTAGCTACTAATTTTGCGTGTGCGTAAGGAGCAAGAGAAAACAAAAAACTAGTGTGTATAGAGAGGTAAAGTACATGATGATAATATCGCCAATGCACCGTTGTGTTGATCATCAGTGGTTTGGCAATCTCGTTACCATGGAGTGGTGGAACGACCTGTGGTTAAACGAAGGGTTTGCAGTATTTGTTGAGTATATAGGAACCAATCACTTTGCAAAGGAATGGAAGCGGGTGAGCTAAACATGATGCATCTGTCTTTGACTAATTCATTAATTTCTTGTTTCAAGGGTTCTAGTGAAATATTTTTTTAGAAAATGATGTCAGTATTAATGATTCGTAGATAGGTTGTAAAATACTTCAGCTGCTTTGAATGAATTGCATGGCCAATGTAAGAAAGGCACAGAATTTTCATGCGATTGCCAAAGGGGTACATGGAGAAAACAAGTGGGGCATTTGCAGTTTCCATGCAGAATATTGCAAAAGGGTACAAAGAGTCCATGGAAAAAAACAAGAGAGGCAAAGAATTTCCAAGCAGATCGAAGAAGGGTTACATGGAATCCATGAAAAAATCCCATGAAAATTGCGGAAAGGTTACACTCATCTATCGAGAAAACAAGAATAGAATACCGAAAAACCCGTTTTTACTGGACTTTATAAGTCAAAGTTTCAACTTTGAAAATTACTGAACTGTCAGTAGTTAACCAATAAACTAAAGAAGGTTTTGTATTTTCACTAGTGCTCATGAAATTATTCTATTTGCTAGATAAAAGACCTTTTTTATTCTGTAATGCCCTCCTTTTTAGATTATGGTCTATCTGATGCCAAATCAAGGTAAAGTCAAGGTGTGTAAGCATCAAAACAGCTGCCATTCCTTTCTTCCTTTCAGCTAGACCACTTCATGATCGACACTTTACAGGGCGCTTTAAAGGCAGACAGTCTTCACAGCACACATCCCGTGTCAACCCCTGTGAAAAACCCAGCACAGATCAGTGAACTCGTTGATGTTATATCTTACCATAAGGTTAATATCCATTCTTTAGTTTCAATTAAGGTAGGTTCTAAGTATAGCAAACTTAAAACTGTTGTAAAATTACAACTGGAACAAGGAACTGAATGTAACGAGATTATCCGGGCCG